>WBMV01009266.1:610901-700808 GCA_013396655.1 Campylorhamphus procurvoides
GTACAAAGGTACAGAATTACAAAGATGCCTTTTATTTACTATTTTATTTTAGTAAATCAGTATGAAACTATTTCTTTCTGTGATTTTGTAAAAAAACAGGAGAGGAATATATCTATCTTGCGCTGGATGCAGAAAAGCTGATCAAAGCTCTTACCATCAGCAACTTTCCAAACCCACAGGTCTGATAACAGCAGCTCATTACAATACATTCTTTTGGTGTTTGATAAATATGAAAGAAATCCTCACCTGTACCTTAAAGCATGTCCATGTTTATGATTTACAGAGTATCAGATTCCACTCTTAATTTGCATATTTGAATGCTACAACTTATATTCATATTGCTTTACCATTTTTATCAGTTTTGACCAGTGAATTTGCATACTGGCAGAGTTCAAAATTTTATCCTATTTTGAGGGCTTTTTTTTTTTCCTTTTTTTTACATATAGCCAACTCACTTTCACAATCCAATCTACCAATTCTGATGGATTTGGCACAATGATGGATTCTGATTATTTTTTTCTTTCCCTCCATGTCACAGAATCTGTCTTTCATGACTTGTCAAGCAGTCTCTGATTAATTTGGCCTGGTGGTTCATGGGGAAGAATCCAGTCTTTTTCTTTTGCATTTCCCAGGATGTGTTTGAAAATTCACTGTGCACACTCCAGTACCCTGGCACTGCTCACTGGCAGAGCCCCATGTGCTGCTCCTCGGCCATGGCTTGAGACTTGTGCCCAGCTTGATTCTGCTGTGAGTGTTTCCAACCAATATATAACCCCCCTGCCTGTTAAGATCTCTGCAAAATATTTTCCTATTAGCCATTTTGATGTTGCCTTGTTTGCCTAGCAGAGGATGGACCCTGGAAATAAAAAGGCAACCCAGTAGATTATCAGTATTTCACACAAGGAGACCCCATACTGCTGCTCTTGGAGTCAGTAGTAAGAAGGTAGTGATTCTGACAGAAAAACAAACATTGAAATTACATGACCATGTGACTGTGGGCATGAATTGAAAGAACAAAGAATTTAGAGAAATGGAAAAGACCTATTTTATCTGTTTATCTAGGCTTTTTCCCCCTTGAACGCATTACAGTTATTAGACAGGAAAGGCAGAGGATGACAGACTTGATTGTACCCAAGATTTCAGTGAACCATGTACAACCGGAGTTTACCAAGTCTTCTCTATTCGTCAACATTTGTACATGCAATGAAAACAGATTTGTCCTTCTTTTTTTCCCTCACTTGACTCTGCGGCTCTTCCTGGATCTTTAAAGTAGTCAGTGGAGCTGACATATCTTGTAAGGGTCAGAAGAATCTACCAGATTCTTTAATTGCTCTAATAAACCAAAGGAAAAACATTTTAGAGTCTTTCAAAATGAAAGGAAATGGGCTTTTGTATATATGATTTTAAGCCAGCATGGGTGCATGTCTCAAACCTGGCAGAATCCAAAAAATCTCTCCCTGAAGAATCCCCAGTCTGTTAGTTGTGCATTATATTCTGCATAGGTTCTTAAAATCTTCATCTTATATCAGCTTTGCTAAAATTAACCCAGAAGAATATGGAGTGCCTTAATTCCAGAGGTTTACAGTGATGCCTGCACCCAAAATTTTGGTTTTCATGAGCCTGTGCTGTACTATACTGTAACCTAATGTAGACATTCAGGACAAATCCATTTTGCAGAGGGTTGTGGGTTCATTGGAGGATGGGAACTGCTGATGATCTACTGCTGGGATCACACACTTGTGTGCAGCATTTAACATTTCACTCCAGACTTTTCAGCTGTTTTTCACCAAGCCAGAATAAACAGCGGTGGCACTCTTGTTAAATTACTCATTTTTCCAGGTGTATTTCAGCTATGAATGAAAAATACTGACATTTTTGAGGCAAATGAAGAGAAATTTTCAGAGTTAGTTGATTGTAATAGTATGATGCCACTTCTTCCTACACCCTTTTTTTTTTTAATATTTTGTCACTGAGGCAGAAAACAGTCCAGAAATTAATAACCCCAGACTCCACACATGAAAGAACTCAATCCTAATTTGCACCAGAATGCAGAAATTCAAATCAATTTTTGACTCAGTGTACGTTACAAAAGACTAGAAAAATACTTGTCCCCTAGAGAAAAAATTGTCCCTCCTGAAAAAAGTAATCTTTCATTTTAAAGCCATACCCCCTTATCACTATGTGTCCTTGTCAAAAGTCCCTCTCCAGCTCTCTTGGAGATCCCTTTAGGTGGTGGAAGTGGCTCCAAGGTCTCCCCAGAGCCTTCTCTTCTCCAGGCTGAACGCCCCCAACTCCCCCAGCCTGTCTCCTTAGCAGAGGTGCTCCAGCCCTCTGACCATCTCCATGGCCTCTTCTGGACCTGCTCTAAGAGCTCCACATCCTTCCTATGTTGGGGGCCCCAGAGCTGACTGCAGCATTCCAGGTGGGGTCTCACAAGAGCAGAATAGAGGGAGAGAATCACCTCACTTGACCTACTGGTCACATTTCTTTTGATGCAGCCCAGGACATGACTGATTTTCTGGGCTGCAAATGCCCATTGACAGATCAAGCTGAGCTTCTTGTTAACCAACATGTCCTTATCCCCAGAGTTCTCTCAATCCATTCTCTGCCTGTATTTTTGCTTAGGATTGTCCTGACCCAGATTCATGAGCTTGCACTAGCCTTGTTGAACTTCATGAGGTTTGCTTGGTCCCACCTCTCAAACCCATCCAGGTCTCTCTTGGATGACTTCCCTTCAGTGTGTTGACAGCACCACTCAGCTTTGATGTTGTCAACAAATTTGCTGAGGGTGAACTCAATAAACAGCATCCATTCCAACGCTGACCCCAGAGAAACACCACGGAGGATCACCAAACACTCAGGGAATATCTGCTATTAATAGAGGTGGTATTTGAAGTACATATTCAAATCTTCATTGACCAAGGTCACTCCTGCCATGGCATTTTCCTCTGAAAGCAAAAGGATCAGTATTTTCTTTTTTATTTTTCTGTAACTCAGACTATTTTAGAAGTTTCCTGTACTTTGAACTGTGGGTTATATTAGCGCCATCTCGAGATAACTTGGCTAAGGGTACTACAGAAAGTTGGTTGCAGACCATGACTGGTATTAGCCTGGATAATCTGGGGAAAGGTTATTTTAACTATAGTCAAGCAAATGGCATAACCCATAAATCCATCCCACTGCCCAAAATGGAACAGAAGATGAGTGAACCTTTGAAGTGAAAGGTGAGCAAACCTACTGTACTGCTGTATGATCTTAAACCCATTTCCCTTTCCTGCCATGAAAGAACCCTCTGAAGGGCATCCGCTTCATTTCCCAGTCTTTTCTCAGCACACAACAACTGTCTCTCTGTTTTACCCTTCCAAAACAAACATATTATCTCGTTAAAAAAGGGAAGGAGTAGCAAAATTCATTTCCCTCCCTGAGTTTTATGCCCAAGGGGTGGTTTGCAGCAGCATGCCTCTCGGGCATGGGTTCTTCCACAGGACTGATGTCACCCACCGTGGTGATTCAGGCTTCCTACCATGAGTGTCTCCAAGAGCTTATCTTTCCCCAGTGACTACAGGGGGAGCCATCAGTAATCAGGGTCCTGATCAAGGTGACTGAGACTGTGGAAACCCCAGTGGGCTGAATTGCAGCCTGGGGGTTGCTAAGTAGATTATGAACACGGTGCTGCTTTTTAGGATTCTGCCTTGTATTTTCCTCTCAAGAAAGATGAACCAGGGCTGAATGCAGTGTTCATTTTTCTGATATTCAGAGACATTACTCATGTCCCTAGACATGAAATATGAAAAGTAAAAAAGAAGGAAAAGACTTCAAACTTCCCCCTTCCCAAACTAAGGCCTCAGTCCTATGCTTTGCAGGATCTCTTTTGAAATGCAATTTGCCGAATGAGATTTTGATAAATGATGATTCGACCATGCAAGGAAATAATAATCCATATCATTGTTTTAACAGTCTTTAACAGCCTCCTTGCTCTAGTTCTGCAGTATACAGAATTTCAGGGCAATACACTGTGTCTTCCTTAAAGCAGGAGAGCTTGACAGTCATTTTGAGAATGGATATCATAGTATGAATTGTATAAGCATGTACAGAAGCATTTAAAACTAGCAGTATCTGAGTATAACTTTGCAAAGTTAAATTACTGTAATGTCAGGAGGATAAGAAATGTGTTCAGTGTTATGAAAGGAATAGATATCCTTGTGCTGTATTCAGTCCTTATCATTTAATGACATATAACAATGTTTTGCTGTTAGACAAGCAATCAATTTTTTTTTCTTTAATGTAAATAACCTTGTCTTAAATCTATTCCACTCTGATCACTGTGTGACTGTAAAAAAACCACAGGGTAACATAATTTTCAAATGGTTTTCAGTCTAGCGGAATAGGTGTCAGTTGTGGGTGTCTTTCAGAAGCTGGAGGTTTTAATCTGAGCAAAGGAGATCAATGCACAGAACAGGAAGGAAAAGACATTGCAAGAGTCTTTGAGAAGTTTTAGACACCTCTTCCCCTCCCAGCCCTTTCACTCATCTGATATTAAACACAAACTGTTGCCCTTGGCAGTGCTGTTTGTACTTTACAGAGGGTTTCTCCACACTGAGGCAAGAATTAAAGCAGAACTAAGTAGCAGAGTTGTTTGAGGTCTCCCTCCAAAGTTCCCTTAGGAGCTGTAAAGGTTCCTTGTTTTTGTTTGCTTTTACTTTTTCCAGTGAGCCATCAATGTGTCCTCAACCCCCCCACTGGGCAGTCTTCAGATTCATTCTGATGGTTGCTTTAAGGTTTTGCTCATTTATAGTAATTTTTCTTCATTTCTGTGGTCAAGACAGTTGAGTTGAAGAGCTATCGAAATCATATCTCCTGAGACTGTGCCTCTACCACAGAAACTGAAGGTTTTGCTCTATCCAAAACCAGAAATGCTCTTTGACAGAAGAAAATATCACTTCACTGAGTGCTTAGTAAGAGAACCTCAAGTCTAATTTGATAGGCCATTTGACACAGACCCCAGCATTTATCAGTGCATATGAGATCAGATTTCAACCCCTGGAGTCTCCTGGACTTAGTGATTTGGTTTTAATGTGATAAGCTCTTTAGAAATCAGAACCTTACACTGACAAAAGAGAGAGACTTCATCCTAAACTGGCAAAGCAGATGAAGGAGGGGAGGGGAAACGGAAGCAAAAAGAGGTAAAATAACCACTCTGCAAGGTAGGTCCATAGAAGATGGATAGAAGAAGAGGACATGGCCTCAAACTGCAGCAGGGGTTTAGATTAGATATTAGGAAATTTTTTTTCATCACAAGCACTATCAAGTGTTGGAACAGGCTACCCAGGGAACTAGCAAAGTCACCATCCCTGAGGTATTCAGAAAGAGTGTAAATGTGGCACTTGTACTTGAACGTGGTTAGGTTAATGGCCTGAACCTATGATCTTAGAGGCATTTTCCAGCCTGAACAATTATATGATTCTACAGTTCTAATATGCAGAACTGATATTCTGATATTCTCAGCTGCCACCAAGTTCAAGCAACAGCCCCCAGCTGCAAGGTAAGGTTCACTGCCAAATGCATAGCTGGGACAGAAAGCACAGAACACTAAATGTTATGTGTGTTTTGCTTGCACTGTAAGGTTGCCCATGGATCTTGAAAGACAGGGCTGGGCTGCTGATCCTGATTCCACTGCTCAGCATGAATATGGTCAAATCTGATGCTGTGTTACAACAATAGCTTAGTATTTAGTAGCCTTTGTGTCAGCTTTTTATGAACAACCATGCTCCCAAAACCTAGCAAGTCATTTAGACAATGAATGAAATGAAGCATCATCTTTAGTTTTCTTAAAAGAAATGGCTAATGATAACTTTTGGAAAGTTTTCAAGACTGCTCCCAAAAGAGATTGATTGAATGAATCAATTTTCTTTAAAATGAAAACCTTGCTCTGAATGCCAGTGAGCATTTGCTTGACTTTTTGTTTCCTAATTACAATTTTACAGTTTCAAATCCTTTGAAGCTCCATTTTTTCCTCCTTTTTGGTGCTAAAGTGGGAAATGTTTTGATGGACTGTTAGTTTTCTAAGAACAAATGTCCTTTCCGGGTTTTTTTATTTGTTTTGTTTCAAGTTTGGTTATAAAATGATTCATAACTATACTAACACCTACAGACAGTGACTCTAAAAATGATTTAAACAAAATGCATTTCATTTTTCACCTTTTTTCCATTGTTCTCAGGAACTGCATTTGTTCTCATTAAGCCTTAACAAAGATCAGATTGAGCTGGAACTTGGGTAAGAGAGGTGATAAGTTTGCAGATAATAATGCATCTCATCAGTCATGAATTGCACAAATTAATCTTCAGATAGGGGCATGTCATACAAGAATTTACAGGCTAGTACTCTAATTGTCAGAAGCTAGTTACTAGTAGGCAGATGGACTGAGAATGAGTAACAGCATTTCCCATTATTGGAGGGAAAAAGAAAAATTAAGGTAAGTCAAAAAAACATTAAGAAAATGCTTTAATAATATTGTTTAACTTAGCTTGTAATGAGGAGAAAGAACAAGAGCTTAAGTGAATTAAGACCAAGTCTGCTTTTTTTAATAAATGCTTTCTCTCTGCTTAGAACAAAAGATGTGTGTGGAAAAAGATAGTGAATGAAAGACATATTATACAGGAAAAAGAGTGCAAAAAAGGAAAGATTTATTTAAATGAATGCTTTGAAAAGGGCAAAAAGAAATTCTGTGAAAAGCAGTGTCTTTTTTTTTTTTCATGAACTTTGAATATTTCATTTTTTTGTGACCAATGCTGGTAAAAAGCGGGGTTTTCCTTCCTGTAATAAAGTGGACCAGAAGGGCCTTTTCTCTGTGCGTGGTTTGATTTGCATAGGGAAAGAATGTGGCTACCAGGCCACGAATTGGTCGCTGTTTTTGTGCTGTACTCAAGATATTTTGGTGTTTCAGAACATGGATAGATCACTGTGTGGGTTTAGAAAATTCCATGTCCACTCCATGGCATCCCCTGGCAAAATGCAACTCGACCTTCATGGGACACAAACTTTTGGGCTGTGCTGGGGCTGCCAGGGGTGCTGAGCTCCACACTCTGCCCTATGCAGCTGTTAAATAAACATTAAGATATTAAAGAGTCACCACAGGATCGTTTTTCTGACGAAAAGTGAGGCCACATTGTCACTTGGGATAACCCGGTTTACAGGTGTAGATATGGGTGAACAGCCCCAGTTTGTATCAAGTAATTTGATGTAAAAGCTTTACACAAGCTTTCTTTGTCATTAAGGTCTTGTTCAGTTGCCAGACAAAGCTCTGCAGGTCATAATGGTGATAGTACTTCGTACTATTGTTCTTTACAGTCATCACCTGAAAGCATTTTTAATGTATTTATTACACTCTAAAAAAAATAAATTATGAGGCAGCAACCTGGAGGCAGCTCAAAATTATTACAACCTGTTGTTTCACAGGCGAATAAAGCAAAAAGAATCCGTTTTGCCTAAGGTTGCTATGAATCAGAAAAAAAATGAGGATTAAACTCAAGATGATACGACTACTAATCTTTGGCTGTAATAACTGAACTGCAGCAGGTCCCACCTGTTCTCGGGGTTCTTGGTTGTCATTTAGACAAGTAATTGAATAAAAGTGAAAGCAAAGAATCAATCCTCATTCTTGTTACATTTAGGGGGATTTCTTATCATGGATTTAAATGTGACATAAAACCCTAATGAATCTTGTCAGCACTAGGACTTGTTCTAGGTGCTGTGTCCTGGCCAGAACTGAAAACTCTGGCCTTGATCTGTCAAAATAACAGAATAAATGCATAAATATTCATATCTTATTATTTAAAATGACAATTTGTTTATATCCTTTTTCTGTTGTACATATTTCTGTGTGCAGCAAGAGATTCAGGAAATAATTTGTCCCTCTGCTGCAATACTCTCCAGACATGCAGGGGTAGGATAGTCCTGCTGTTGTACAGGTTTAAAAATAATTTACATATAAGATTTACAATGATTTCTCTGATCAGCTTGGCTTTCTTTACTATTCGTGGAAATACATGACATAATCTCCATTTTTGTTATGACTTCCTCTGAAAAAATATCCTCATGGCGGATCTGTAATTTGTTTGCTTGTTTTTAACATATTTTCTATAGCTCCTTTTCCTACAGTTGTTTGGATTTGTTTTGGCTTATTTTGGTTTTTTGCTTTTTGGGGTTTTTTAATTTTCATTTTTGTTGTTTTGACTTTTTTATTTATTTTTTAAAAGAGAAACACATTGATAACATTCCCATTCCTAACGTCTAATAGCAATCAATGTCCCAGTTACAAATGGTCCTGTACAGCATGGACTGACTGATGAGATATTTTGCCTCAGAAATATATTCATTATCCCACATAAAATATTTTATACTAAATATCCTGGACAATAACTCATTTATAATGACTAATAACTCATTTTTGAAAGTTGTCATAAGTGGTAAGTCCCTAGAAACAGCCAACTGTTTTTACTTGAATTCAGTGAAACTGGAATTTCTCTATGTTTTTCTCTTTCCATTCAAAACTTTAAGTTTGAATGATTTTTGAACAATATTTGTTCTTGTTTTGAGAAAGGACAAAATTAAAAAAATGATTAATCTCATATGTAAGGATTCAATTACATTTTCCTTCATTATCTAGAGGCTCTAAGGAGAGGTATATACACAAATTGTTACTTTCTCTTTTTGGTTCCTTTGCTTGTTATCTCATAAAAGTTCACAGTCTTTAGGAACTGCATATATATATGGACAAAGGAAGGAAGATAAAGTTCTAATCTTTATCGTTTGTCTCCAGTTCTAAAGCATCACTCTTAAAAAAAGGATGAATTAAATTAGAAACAACAAAAAAGAGCATAATACTCCTTTTTTTTTTTAATTTCAGTCTTCCCCAATTATTCCAGGCCCCTGCTATGTAACTCTACTTTGTCTTAGAGAATATTTGAGTCCTTATGGGAGTATCTTCTGCTCATCCCCTCTATGGATGTCTACTTCCAAATTTCTTCTTCCAGTATAGACTATGAAGATAAATGACCTCTCCTACTGCTTAGTCAACCCTGTTTTTCAAAAGTGAACTTCTAAATGAACTTAGATGAACCAAGTCCTAAAACCCCCCTTTCTCTTTGCTTGTTTTAAAGGGCACCCAGGGGAATGCACACAGTGTTCATGTGCACACACAGTCATATCCCCCCCACATCTGCTTCTTCCTGTCTTGGGTAGAGATAAAGCTTATCAAACAGAAAGCCACTTCCATGCACCACCACACTTGGTGCTAATGGGAGTTTCTCATGTGTAGGAATGCCACGAGTTGTGGCAAGGTGTTTGTTTTTTTTGTCATGACAGCTCATTAGGCTGGTGGCTGATTTCAAACTTGTTTTTTTCTTTCCCCAGTGGCTTCAGTGAGGTTTAGATCAAATGTCAGACTCCTTGTGGTCTGAGATTTTTTGCTGAACATGGAAAATCAGTCCCTTTAACACACAAAGTTCCTAACTGGCAGTATAGTCCAGTGGCCAGGTTGGAAAGGGCTTGAAGCAACCTGGTCTAGTGGAAGGTGTTTCTGACCATGGCAGGGGGATTGGAACAAGATGATCTCTAAGGTCCCTTCCGACACAAATCATTCTATGACTGTATGATTTTCTGATTCTATTCCTGCAGAAATACTGTGTGCTATCTGTTAGGATTGAGTTGACTCACAAAATGGCTTTATGATCCCATGAGTAAAAAAACATCCTGAACATGATAAGATGGAGAGTTAAATGAAATTTCCTGAGGTATAGGTTGTAGATGATGACGTTTGAGGCCTTGCTTTGCATTTTAGGGAAAGGCACAGCAGAAATTCTCATTGCTGGGCAGCAGAGAGCACAATCTTCACTCAGTGCTAAATAAGATACAGTTTGAGCACTTGAGCATTTACAAGGAATGCAGAGGAGACATTTCAGGATCATCCATGGTTCACATTGGTAACTAACCAGAAAAATTGTGTTAAAAGTCATCCAAAAACCTGTTGTAGCCAACATAGAAGTAGAATATATTCTGCAAAACAGAACAGTTACAATCCCACCCTTTGTGTGTTTGATTCAAACACACCAATGTTATAAACCATAGGCTGATAAATGGAGCTCAAATATCGGTAAAAGAACAGAGTTTTCAACCATGCATAACATAGAAACAAATTGTTGAACTTACTCAATTCTAAAGGCCTTTTCCATAATTTTTGCTCATGCAAAAGACTCCTGAGGCAACAAGACAGCTTACCTGCCAGCTCTGACATTTCTATAACCAAAGCAATATTTCAGGAGCCTCGTGCTATAAATCTGATGTGGATTTGAATTTCCCGAAAGTAATAAATGATCCAATTAGAAAACAAACAAAAAGGTGAGAATAATTACGCTGTTTATTCTTCCATGATGATAAGGTGAACTTGACAAGACGGAATGCTCTTCCTAAACCCAGAGTTTCTCTGTGCTTGCAATTGATCTTAAGAGTTAAAGGTTTTGTTTGCATTTTTAACACGTGAAGTTAAAATGTATTGCCTTGATAGAGATGTTAAGAAGCATTTACTTACAGTATCTCTTACCCTTAATTTTCTATTCCTCTCACTTACTGCAGAATTTCAAAGGCATTTGAGGATATATTATCTATGTAGAAGTAAGTCTTACAGTGCAATGATTTGCAATAGTGCAGCTTCTAAAATCCTTTCTCACAGCTGTTTTCTGTACTTTATCAGTCACAAATTTGAGTTCCTGAATTGTTAATTACAGAGATTATTTTTTAATGAAAAAACCCACCACAAAAAGTAAGAAGACTAGTTTTCCAGCTCCCTTTTTGTATTTATAGATGCAATGAAAACAAAACGCTGTTCTCTAAAGTGCCATGGTTGGCAATTCTTTGATTTATAGATTTTCTGAGCATTGATTGTGTATAGTTTGAAAGAACCAAAGGAAAATTTTGTGCAACATTTCCTGTGGACATTGTAAAGTTCAATCTAAAGCCAACTATACTTCAATAGGTGTGGGTAGACACTATTTTTGGTAAAATTAGGGTCCAGCCCTCCAAAAGCACTAGCTATTGCAGGATTCCTCTCTATCTCAGAATTTTCTTATGGATACAGCTGTTGGGTTTTTTTTCAGAAGGAAAAAAAAAATGCAACCCACAAAAAGTCCAAAAGTTGCCCTGCCTTAGACCTGTAGCTGTCCTAGTCTGTTTACAAACTGCATGTGAGCAGCACTTGGTTGAATCTCCTCAAAATCTATGTCTGCAGAGCTGTATTATGATTTCTATTTCATCCATTCCACTGGATCCTATAATAATTTTGTCTTGACTTTTCCAGTGTCACAGGTGCCAAGACCTAGGGAAAATAGCAGCCATTTCAGAGGCCTCATGAAACACCTTGTGCTTGTACATATTTACAGTCTGAAGGAGCAAACCCAGCAGCTGGTGGTTGATAGTTTGAGTCAGGGCACTTTGCTTTATCTCATAATTGCAAGCTGTACTGTGCCATTAGAGTTTAAGTGACATGGAACTTGAGAAGTACTTCAGTCCTCATTCAGCTTAGCAAGGAGTTTGGCTTGCCATAAGGATCTCAAAGGTGCTAGTGGACTTGATTTTGGGGTCACCAAGACCACTGTTGTTGCCACTCTTGAAAAATCAGCCCAGAAGAGCTCTCAGATCTGTACTGCAGGAATGTCCTTACATTGGTTCCCCACAGAGTTCTCCAGGAACCAGATAAACCCTAGCTAGCCTTTCTCATCTGGCATAGACATTTACTATAAACCAGAATTAAGGGTTTCCTAAGTAGGGAATGGAGAGAGGTAGAACTACCCCTGAGTGTCAAGTCATGCTGTTTGCTTAAGGAATATATTTTAGGACTGGGTGGTACTTGCACCTTCTCTCCATGCTTGTCCATTCATCCTAGATCATAGTATTATATAATACTTAAAGTTGGAAAGGACCTGTAAATGTCATTTAGTTTAACTGCCCTAGATGACAATTTCCAAATAGATGCCTAACTATTAAGCAACTAAGTCCAAGTCACATGAATCCTCACCCTTGAGGATACTAATAAAAACCTCAAAAAATTGGTTTATGTGAAAAAAAAAATCTGGTTTTGTCAAAAAAACTCTAAAACAAACCAAAACAAATCTGAAGCAATCACACTGATAAACTGATCATCTGTTTGCTACCCACTCCTCACCCATAGATTATGTTTTTTCGTTTTTTAAAAACTTATTGATTGATTTAAACACAATTTAGCAAAAGAGTTGAAGTTCTGAAGATATTGAATCCTGAGGAATTCTTAAAAATAGGCAGCTGAGAAATAAGAAAGTTCTAATAAAGACTGAGGGAAGGGCCTCAGTATGACTTGGTGCCAGACATGGCATGGAAGACAGCAGTGTTATTCCAAGTCCAGCCTGTGGGAAACCTACACTGAAAGCCTTCAGAAACACACTTCAGTAATTCCACAGGTCACAGGACTTGCTTAATAAATTTGTCTTTTGCATGTGCAGTAGAAAACAGGAACACGAACCCATAATATGAATGTCTCAGGTTTTATTTCAATAGTAATAACAGCACTAGTGTCAATTTAAAAATAAACAAAAAAGAAAGGTAGAATGATAGTAAAAAAGAAATAAAATCTGCTGTTTTGTACAGAACCATGGCTCTGTGTTTCCCCTGTGTGGTGTTTGTATGCATTCTCACCAAGAGAGGTGGGAGTAGAACAAACCAGTGCCAGGATAGAGGACTGTAATGATTTCCACCCACTTTGTTCTCTGACTGCGGAGAGCACAGGGTAGTGTTGAACCAACCCCAGTAACTCCATTCCTGAGTGCTGAGGTTGCTCTAAAAATTTTCAACACAAGGTTTTGTTTTGCTGCATCTCATAAAAAAAGGCCCTGCATTTATTGTTCGCAGAGTTTTACTGTTTTTTCCCCACTGCATTGCTGTGAAAATGGTTTCATTCTTATTCTAATATTGTGGGCTTCAAGAATAGATCTCCTTGCCTAGCATTCCTCTGAAATATGAAAGAGATGCCCTCTGCAGCGAGCTTAACACTGCTATCATCTGCATAATAAAGATAGGCTGTATGTATAGAATATGCATACACACGTATAAATTTATACTGATATTCTGTGTGGGCACAAAGATAAACGGAATAAAAATCACAGTAGCAAAATAGAGGAAGAGACCTGTAACTCAGTGACTGACATCAAGAACAGATCTCATCTGTCAAATGGCTAAATTGAGAGGCTTTTATGAACATCTCTTCTAGGACAAAGTACTTTATATGTGCAAAATGAATGTACACAACCTTGTGTGATTTCCCTAACAATTTCATAGAAAAAGTTGTTTCTCATTCTTTCTTTTTTTTTTTCCCCCCTGGACAGTTTTCTCTCGCCTCCTGTCCCAGAATAAAACACAACACAAAACAAACAAATTGGAGTCTTCAAAATAAATGTGTTAAATTTTGCATCTCATTATGAGTAAAATGGTCTACTTAGTCAGAGCTTCTGATGCTTTCAGACCCATTCAACACATCTCAAAAATAATTAAAAAATAGCAGTTACATGGAGACATTTTTCTTCCAGATCTGTGGGGGATTTACTTACGTGGCTGCAATTGCTTTTTTTTTTTGAGTGATGTAGGGTAAGGCAAAGGGGTGTACAAAGTTTAACAGTTATCAGGATTATATCAGCAATGTTATTTCCACAAACACTGGTCGTCAAGGACCTGCTGATAATGATGTCTTATATTCAGCTGCAGAACCAAATATCAAGCGAGTAAAATAAGGCAAAAGCTGTGTTCTAATGGAAATTGTTTGATGGTACATCTTGCTATTGAGAGTTTAGTCACTGGCACAGGGCCCTGATTCAGAAAGGCACTTGCATATCTCACTTTATTTATGATTTTGCCCCTGTTGAACTCAGTGGAATCACAAACACACTCAGGTTTCATGTGGGCTTTAGAAGTTTGATGAATCAGCACTTAAACAGCAAGAAGAAAATGCCCTTTAATGTGGAATCATGTCAATGATGCAAAAAAAAATAAATTCAGATATAGACTTTCCTTTAGGAGAAGATATAGTATTTTTCCCTTTGCTCTGCATCTGTTTACATTAAAGCTCTTCTTAATTTTATTATTTTTTCCCCACTTAGTAGCAACAGGTGAATTTCAAGCTTGTTTGTGGTACCTTTTATCAAAACCACTGTGGGTTTCTGATGTACCTTTTTTAGCCAGGTTAGGCTCCAGTAACCAGTAGCCTGTAGATTCTGGTTTCAAATGAGTCTTTCTGAATGGACGTGACTTAGTGAAAACCTCATTTGACTGGAGTAGATGGTGGAACTTTTCCAAAGCTGAAACTGGGACAGCACCTTGTTCCCCATAAAAGCAGTTTTGAGTCCCCCAACACCATGAAGGCATCACTGAAGGAACTAAAAAAGTAGGATTTTTTGCATCACAGTCAAGTAGAAGAAGCTTCTTTTTATTTCTTTTTAATGAACAAAAAAGTGGGTAAAAAAGCAAAACTTAAATTAAAGGGATGGATTTGCTTGTGTTCTTTGAAGCTTTTCTTTGTAGGCAAGGGATCAGTGTGCGGAGAGGGGAGAGGGGAAAAGAAACCAAAAATAATTTAAGAAAACAGTGAGTTCTGTCTTTGAATTAAATAAAAGCAGCTGCATTTGATTTAATTTTTCTTTAGCATAATGTGCTGTATAATCACTGGCTTCATCATCCCCTGGGCCCAGGCTTCCTCTTAGCACAAGCTGTGGGAGCTGTGCCACAGAGTTCAGTGGAAGCAGAATTTGACCCGTGCTTTGCTTTAAAAGAGTAGTTACCTTTGGTGCTTCTCTCTTTCCTTAGAAACCCTTTATTTTGAGCTGCTAAATGGTCCTAAAAATCACTGCTTGTGATGCCATCAGCCTTCTCCCCTGTAAACTATCAAAAGGAATCAATAATTTACGGAAAAGGTAACAGTCCACACTCCTAAGGCTCATCAGCTAGAAGGATAAAGAAATGGATGCAGAAGAAATACTGCAATCTGCCAGGGGGATTGACTACAAGACTTGTTTCAATCCCATTTCTTTACACAGGGCATGGTTAGGGGAGGGAGGAAAGAGGGAGGAAGAGGATGAGGGACTGTATGGAGGGAGGTGAACTTGTTTCTCAGTCCATTTAAAGGCTGGCTTTCTTCCAAGGCAAAGTGACTTACTTTCATGAGGGTGAAAGAAGGTTTTACCAGGGGAAGATTTTTCCTTAAAAAAACACATTAGTGAGAATTTGAAATCAAAACAGTGTTGAAAAATGCCAACAATTCCTCAGTTATCAAACAGAGCTCAATGATATGTTGGGATTCTTTTTTTTCACCTCTCCCAAAACACAACCAGAGAGAACTGTGGCATTTCAGAGATTATTTGAGCTATTAACCACAGACAAATAAATATTAATTGAGTCTGCTTCCATATGGAGTAAATAAGAAAATTTATAGCACCTCTACCAAAAGGAAAATCAGAACAAAACATAGTCCTCCTTTTAGCTTTTAAGCCTGAAAATGCAAATAAAAAGAGCAAAAGCAAATAAATAATAATTTGTCTCTCCTGCCACCTGGAGAACTCCATATGTACTTTAAACATGGCTTAATTAAACCTCACCAAACCTAGTCCAGTAATTATTTCTTAACTGCTTGTTTTAGAGGAGAGAGCCTTTGGCCTTCAATTACAATAAATTACAGAGGGGGCAAGCGTGGACAGGCAGGAGGATTCAATAGCCTTTAGTCAGCTTCATCTTCCCAACTAGGGAAAGCAAGATTCTTTTTACAGTAGAACTTGACTCTGCAAGCCCTGAAGTCATAGTTAAAGATCCCGTTGACTGTCTGGGCACAGACACAGCCCCCCAGTGCCCGTGGGGATAGGGCTTAACACTTTGTTACAGACGTTTTGCTGCACCAATAATTTCTGCTTTTTTTTTTCCAAACAGTGGATTTCCCCCCACGCCCCACATACTTCTCAATGTGGTTTCAATGCACCCATCTTCCTGAGATCACTCTTACCTGATAAAAGTGCAAAGCCATTATGGCCTTATTTGTCAATTTGGTGCATGTGGGAGAAATGGGCGATTGAATGTTGAGGTTCTACAGCTCCTCCAGCGCACGGTGATTCATTAGGACATTATGTGGTAGGGAGCTGCATTCTGGCATGCTCTAGGCATCATGTACACTGCCATTTGAAACAGAGCAACATAATAAATCCCTTTGTTAATAACTCTAAATGATGACTTATGCCCTGGAAATACCTTTTCCTCCTGGCACAAACAATTGTAATCTCCGTGGTGCTGGAGAACAGAGTAGACATCCTAATACCTTTACTGGAGGTGGAACAATATGTACCTCATTAGCAGGTCACAGATCAAACTATTAGCAATGTGGTGGGAAGCCAGCTAGGATTTAGTGGGATTTGTAAAAGGTCATCTAGAGGCAGCATGCAAAAAAGCTTTTTGGTGGTGCCTCTAATTAACAGATTTCCCACCCAGTAGTCATGGGGAAGATATTTTATCCCATTGAGCAGACTAGTTTGGCAATGGTGATTACTTGGGTTTAAAGCTTTACATATCTCATGAAATCTGCAGCAGTTCCTCTTAGTAAATTAGCCTTCGTTTTGTTGCAGAGAAGGAGGAAGCCCATCAGCTCATCTTTGTTTCCTTTGCTCTTTATCTCTCCACAGCGTTCATAGGAGGAGGGAAGGAAGAACCAGAAAACTCTGCAATATCTGCCACAGGTGAATACTGTGTAGTTGCCCCACAGAAGCCCAGAGGGTCAAACTTTTAGTCCAGATATGGTATAAGCAGGGGAGTGTTCGGCAGCTTGGTGTAGCCTGGGATGTTCCACTGGATGCACCGTAGCTGCAGCAGCCAACTGCACCCTCCAGTAAGTCTTTGTGTTCATAAAATTTCATATAGTGTTTCTTCTTAAAACAAATCTGTATTGATGGTTGTAAACATTGTATTGGTGGTTGCATTTTTATTCTGCCATAGGGAAAGGGACACTGAGGCAGGGGGACTGTACAACCAGGTCCATCTTGTTAGGTTTGTAGGGACTACACAAATGTTACCAGTCCTGAAGCCACAGGAGCTTTGTGACACGAGGCCAGAATATTTTTAATATCTTACCTTGCCCATTCCTTGCAAGGAGAACTTGCAAACTCCTACTTTTTTGAGTTCTGAGGGTGATCTTTTGTCCTATGTGTGCCCTGGGAGCCCCTGTTCTCCCTGGACACCCACAAGATTTGTGCCTGCTCTCCTAGTCCATCGTGAATCCTCTGCAGAGCAGCATGATACTGGTGCTTCCACCAGACAGGAGGAGTAAGGTGCAGGATTTCCTGCCTCAATTCAGGTCAGAATAATCCTTACTGGCATAACAAACTTTACTTATCAAACATTTTTAAAATGTGGAGATTAGCTCCTGGCTGTGATCTTTGTCCGGTCTTTGGTTCATTCCTCTTAGCTCATGAAATAACTTTCCATGCAGATGCAGCAGACAAAAAGCCAAGGAAAGGAAACAGGAATCTTGGCTCCTGCTCATCCAACTTTTTACTAAAATGCACACTTGGGAAATTCCTTTTCAATTGGCCCCTCCAAGGCCCAGTTTATTTATGTATGTTCATAACGTGTCAAGAAGCAAACACACCGAGCTAAATGATCCACCACATTTTAAAAAGACACCTACAGAAACATTTAGACAGAGATATTTCACTGATGTCTATATCAAGAAGATGTTTTGCCATTTCAAAGCACACGCAAAGCATGAGAGAGGAAGGAAGAGTGGTTCTCTGATAGCTTCATTGGTGACAGTGGCGTGACAGTGAGACACAACAGGCTCACCTTAGAAAAATTAGGTTTCTTTCCTATGTAAGTGTGTTACTGAGTATGGATTATTTAAATCTGCTAAGGTTTCTGATGATATTTTTTCTGAAATTCCTTAAAACTCTTTCCTTTTTTTTTTTCTTTAAAATTATTAACCCTTTCACTTTGACAGCATCTTTCTTCTGCAGAACTTAGGGGAACAGGAGACAGATTGTCCCTTCAGTCTAAAAGCAAACACTTAATTAAAGTTAGGTGCTTATGGTAGATGCAGGCTATGGCAGGATGAATTAAGAACACCTAACTTAAGAGATGCCATCATCCAAAGAGTATACATTGGCCTGTAAGGGATTTCCAGGGGGGAGAAACAGGACTGTAGACAGAGAAAAAGCAACATTCTCTGAGCTCCTGACAGCAAGTATCAGAATCAGTAATTCACTGTTATTTGTAAACTCAGTATTCATGAGGGCTTTTTCCTTCCCACTCCTGGATCTCGGGCTGAGCAATAGCAAGGCTGTTATGAATCACTGAGCTGTCCTCCAAGAGAAGGGATGGTGCAATTCTTTCTTTTAACAGCTCACACAGAGATTTGCTGCCAAGGCAAAATGATTGTGGTCATCTCTTCCCTCTGTGAACCCTGCTGCTTTGGGCATATTCAGAGTCACTCTTGCTACAACCTCATATCTCCATCCCCTTCCAGGACAAGATCATAACAAGGACAGGTTATGAAGGATGCAAAGATAAACCAATCCTGTTAAATGGTGCAGAGAGTCTGGTTTCACAGAGCTCACCACACAATCACCGTAGCATGGTGCCATGCCATGTTCCTGTCTCTAAAGACTTGGCTCCCAAGGGGTGTCCTGTAGTTGTAAAATATAATTATTGGGGTTTTCTTAGCTGCTGTGTTATTTTTAAAGTTTCTGAAATAAATCAGGGGATATGTTGAAGACCACCAAAACATTATTTCTGTAGCAGAACCTGAAAATATGTGTTCTCTAGCTGGCTAGTGCTAAGATGCTGAGTGATATGTGTGAGGGTAGAAAGCTCACGGGTATAGTGTTGGAGGACTGCATAAGGCAAAACAACCCAAACCCAGAGCAGTTTCTCCCTTAAAATGTTTCACTTGCTGTCCCTGGAACTGCAGTTGCATCTAATCCTGCACAGGAGCTAATTCATTCTCGAATAGAAGCCAAGAGTCAAATAACTCATGAAATATGGACACCAAGGACACCAGGAGGAGAAGGAAAATGAGCATCAATGTTTTACAGTGGTGGAAATGCATCCAGTGGATTCTGCCTCCCATATCTCACCAATGTTTGTCTGTTGAAGCCCCAATGATACGATTTGGTTTCTGGGAGAGGAAATATTGGCAAAGGAATAACGTGGTGAAGAGAAAAATAAACAAACTAAAATTCTCCCAAACGTCTTGCTGCAATTCTGTTCTTCGTTTTACTGTGTTCAGAAAAAAATGGGTGATATAACTTAATCTGTGTAAAAATAAGGCAGAGGGAAGTGGTGTCTGTACCACATCTGCCCAGCTGTTCCCTAACAAGATGAAGATAACACAATTTCAGGGTGTGTTTATATTTCAGTACAGGCCTCTGCTTTGGGAGCTTTCAGACGACAAACGACTCAGTAAAGGGCTGAGCAGAGTAATTTTCCTTTCAGAAAGAGCAATTAAAACTGCAGTAGTCTTATCTTCTCACAACTTTTATTGTCTTAGAACCACAGGACACAAAATATTACCGAATGGGATGTCTGAGCGATTGGTAGAAATCAATATGATGTACTATTTGTGTTAAATGCCTTAGAATCTATTTTTCTGCAATATAAATATATTTATAATATTCCTAATGCTGATAAAATATCATCTTGATAATCTATTCAAACACCTAAGAGACTTCAGTTTCTGTTCTGACACACTCTGAATCTCAGTTTAAAAATGCATTCTGGTTTAGCTGTCATCAATAGCCTAATGCAATCTCAAAGAAACAGGCATAGGCTATTCAAATATGTTTCCAATATAAGTGGGAGATTATCAGACAAAGAAAAAAATAGCTTCACAGTTAAAGACATAAATGTCAAGAAATAAGAAGAGGAAGGAAAAATGTGAGAAATTCTGATTTTTTTATTATGTTTTTCTGGTTTGGGTCAATTAATCATAAACCATAATTTTAATAAAAAATAGTCTACAAAGCACAGTTAAAAAAGCATGACTTAGTTCATCAAGATCTAAGAGGGTCTTTCATTGCTGTTGAAATTTTAATTATTCACTCTTTCAATATTCATAAGTCACCTCATTCTTTCAACTGTGAGGTGAGCCATGCAATTACAAGAATCAAAAATGGGAAACACAGGAAATTTAGGGTGTTTTCCTTTATTTAAAGATTTTATTTAATTTAATTTTATTTTTATTTTATTTTATTGAATTTGAGAATTTGCAATAAAAGCCTTTCTCTACATTCCTAAGATCTAAAACATCTCTGTCCTAAAGACTAAAATTCTTATAGGGCTATATGACTTCAGTAAGTGAAAACTTATGAACCATACCATCTATTCCAAATCTCAAAAGTGAATTATGAGCTATGGTCTCTGATTGTTATTAGAAAATGGAGTTTTAAGTTCCCTATTAGATCAGTATTAATAATAGTTGTGATACTAACATCTGAATAGTTCACTAACTGCTGAAATGATCTTTACAGTCCCTTCTAACCAAAACCATTCTATGATTCCACGAAATATCTATGGGAGAACACTGCAGAATATATTATACAGACTTGTAAAACCACTTAGATTTTTGTTTTAAGGCTCAGCTCACAAATTTCAACCTGTCTTTCCCAGCAAACTAATTTCACAAAAAATGTGATATTCCAAGGCTCAGGATGAAGTAAGTATGGTAGTAGAGTGGAGATCCTTGAACTTTAAGAGTAGACATCTTCTTTACAGTTTTGGGGTTTTTTTAAACTTTCCTCCCTATTTTCTAGAAAAGCAAAACTTACAATATCAGACTGAAGGCTTATTTCTGCTGTCAGCGATACCCCTGTGTAAATGGAGAAATCTTGAGTTGAAAGGACAAAATTGAAAGTTTCGTGTTGGACATAGGTACTTTTCTACTGCACAAATATTTGAAAGCCTTGCAATTGTCTTCTTTTTTTCTTCCTCTCTTACCCCAGCAAAGGTCACACTCAGCAGCCCGAGAGACACAGAGAGGCTGTGACAATTTTTCTTGAACAAGAGATGCGGTTCTGATAGCGGGATCACACAGCTCAGTAGTTTCATCACCCTTCGGATGCTTGTAGGAGTTCCTGTTCACCAAAAGGAACCTTTAAATTTATGGTTATTCTGCATATTTCCTTTCCTACTAAGCATATTATGATCAACTCTTGGGTTCTTTTGCTTAGGACCACATTTTTTGCTTTTCTTTAACTCGTGACTATACTTTTCCATGAGAATCAGAAAGTTTCTAGGTCAAGATCAAGATGTTAATTTTCATCTTGGTAGCTCCCTTATGCTCTAGTTGTTTACCCTAAATATTGTCTCTTAGACTCATAGACTCAGAAAATAATTAAAGTTTCAAAATACCTCTAAGACCATTTAATCCAACAGTCCATTCATCACTCTTCTCAGTGACACAGCTATGGGCTAACTGAGGCCCTGTTAGCACTAATTACAACAAGTTAATATGTTTTCTATGTGCACCTTGAATTTGCTTTCCCCTCCTCTGAAATATTCCCAATGAGATAACCTTCAAGTCACACTGAGTGTCTCTTTCTCCAAGAGTCTGGGAGGGAATTAGGATATTGAAAAATGGCAAAATGTTTAAAATTAATTATGAGATCCTAAAGGGCTCTTGGCATCCATCAAGATCACAAGTTATTGTTGAAGCCCCCAAAGGGAACTGAGACAAGTAAGTTTCTTAAGGAAATTTGTCAGGAGCCTTGACCATAGGATGCCTCTCCATTTGTAAATATCCAGAAGTTTGAAAATCAGAGGATCGTGAAAACCAGAGGGAATCTGATTACCTGAAAAGCAAAAGCCATACATTTCCCCTGGCAGTGCTTGAAAGAGACAAAGCAAGGAGGTGAGAAACACTCCCCATTTTAAGCTACAGAGTTCAACATAATTAGTATATTTGATCTGTCTCTAACCCCAAAATCTGTGATGGATTTCTTGTCCGGGTGGTGTCTGGCTTCTGTTTCTAGGCATTAAATGCCATGATCTTTGTCTCTGACATATGGAGAAGACCTCTTGGGTATTTCTCCTCCATTATTTTCACTGAGGTAACACACTGACGTTCTTTGCCGCTTGGGTTTGGAGCAGGGATGCTCCATGAAGAGAGATGGCAACCCTTCTTTAGTATATATAGTATATAGCTGACATGGTGGGATTCAGTCAAAGTTTGGACTTGATGATCTTGGAGGTCTTTTCCAACCTTAATGAGTCCATGATTCTACTTCTGTCCGCAACCACAGATGACAGGTCATGAAAACCAATGCAACTCCAGTAATATATAAATTAACAATTAAACATTTGATCTATCTACACTTATATGAGGTTCTTTACCTGCTTCAACACTGGTAAATCCCTGCAGAGTGCAGTTAAAGATGATATTTTTTAAATGAGCAGTAATAAAAATTCCCCACAGCAAGTTTAAATCCTGATAATGGTGCACTTTTATTGCATTGTACTGAACTTTTACCAATCAGTCCAATTACAGGCTAATTCATTCGCATCACTTTGGAAAGCCTTTTTTTTTTTTCTTTTTTATTTTTTTTAAGCCCTATCTGATTTTTTGGCGTGTGAAATGCTTACAAAGGGAAGTTAATAAAAGAGCGGTTCATCTGCATATACAAAGGAAGATCATAATATAAAAAATTGCCACATTAGAGAAGTCTAGACCTTGACTATCTGTCATATATTTTTATAGCTTCTTATCACTGTGCTATCTGATTAAGTAGTGAAATGGTTAAGATAAATGAGACTTAATTAGCGGAACTGATACCTGTCTATTGCAAGTCTCAAATTTGCATCTGGGAGCTCTGATTTTCGGAAGGGAAGCACACCCCTGCAGTCCTGCTTCCCTTTGAAATCAATGGGAGTTTTCCCCACAGTGAAAACAAATGCTCAAAGTTTCACCCACAGCTAGCTGAAACTTTTGCCCTCTACTCATCCCTTTGAATCAAGAGCTAAAATATGGGGAGACAAGCAAATAGCAGAGCTCTGAGATGGAGGGAGGAGAGGAAGAGCCTAGACTTGACTTTTAACACATCAGGGTTGGTGAAGATTACTTTCTCTCTGGAACAAAAGTGACCAAAATTTGGCTTGTTTTGTTTTGGTGGGTTTCCCCCCTCCCCTTTTTTTTCTTATTGCAGCTTTGCTTGTGGAGCAAAGTATTTACTTTTGAGCTCAGGGATTAGATGGCCAGTTGCCATTGGTGTCAGCTCTTTCAGTAGGAATGGGCTGTAGCCTCACTTCCCCGCCAAACGCTCCCTGCGCAGAACAAACGATTTACCACAGAGCTCAGAGATGGGGTATTTACATTCATTTAAGTTTGGTATAAACATTTACAGAACATTAGGACAAATACCAGCATTCTCAGCTAAATGTCTGACCACAATTATTTCTGATGAATAAATGGCTTGTAGAATGACTCTGAGACAGGAGGGTTTTTTTTCTTTCTTTTTTCCTCTCAAACCAAAGGACTTTGAAAAAACAGTGCACTATGCAGCTAAACACACTGTGCCAAGGTTCACGTAGAGTTAAAGAAAACCATAGATGTTTACAAGATTAGGGAGTGAATATCTAGATTAAACCAGTTCATGTAGTCCTTCATCTGCTGTTCTGGTTTTTTTCCTTCAAAATCTCACCTTCAAATCTGACCCTGACAGACATGCCTACTCCAGTAAAGATGCTTTGTGCTGATCAAGTACTTTTTAAACCAAATATGAGCTGGCCACTGCAAAGGTACTTTTCCCACTGGAAATGGTGGCATGAGGGTTGTTGATTACAGCCTAAGAGACTATTTACTAAGTATTTCTCAGAGGTGCCTGGCTGTGAGAAAAGGAAGCCACTCCAAGGTACTTAGAACTACCTAGTCTAAAGTTCATATTTTCTCAATTTTAGTACAATAAGCTAATGTATTCTTCATCACTCTTTTAATTATTATTTTTATTTCAAGTATATCATGATGAAAAATTGCAGATAGAAAGATTTCTGTTCAGTGCTATTTGTGGTGCTTTTCTGCTCATGATCAATTCACCTTTTTAAAATCAGAGTCATTAAGATTGATAAAGACCTTTAAGATCATTGAGTCCAACGATTAACCCAGCAAGCCAAGGCCACTGAGCCATGTCCCTCAGTGCCACATTGACTCATCTTTTGAACATTTCCAAAAGCAATGATCCCACCACTTCCCTTGGCAGTGTGTTCCAATGCCTGATCACCCTTTCAGTGAAAAAAAGTTTTCCTCATATCCAATCTCAACCTCCTCTGGCACAACTTGAGGCTGTGTCCTCTTGCCTGTTGCTTGGTACATGGGAGAAAAGACGAACCTCCACCTGTCTACAACCTCTTGTTAGGTAGTTGTAGAGAGTGGAAAAGTTTCCCCTGAGCCTGCCAGAGCAGGGAGCTTAACCTGATTTTCAGGCACCTTCTCCAAACATGTAATTGCTAGTCTATTGACTATTAGGATGTGTCTTTCTTGGTTTGGGGGGCAATTGTGTCTGATGATTTTTTTTTGTTTCTTTTTTTTTTTATTACACTAATTTAAAGTGTCTAATAAAAATGGTTTATTAATCACTCAGCATTTCTGGGTGAAATTGCATTCTCTTTCTCTCCTTCCTATTCCTTTGGGCCTGTTCTACATCCAAATATACTTCTCTCTCTCTGAAAATAACGTGTACAAGGCAGATAACTAAAATCTTTTGACATTCCTCACCATTTAAACAAAATTTATTGCTCCTTTCCCCAAACAACCTAAATAGAAAGTTTTAACTGTTGATCTGGTTCAGATCCCAAATCCCATGAAGGGCATAACCTATTGTTCAGTAATGACAGAAGTCTGTAGGACTCCTATCAATGCTTGCAAGCATCAGCTCTGAAGGTGTGAGGACCTGGGAGCATCAGGACCTTCATTGGAGAAGAAGACACTTCCAGGTGGAAGGAAACTCATTATATGGGGTTTTAAGCCATACACAGATCCAGATGTATAGCAAGTTTTTGTTCTGGATTTGTTTGACAAACAGTACTATGGCTGACTAACCTTAGCTTTGAATTCTTGATTTCTGCACTTATCACTGACATCATTTTGGGCAGAAATCTTTTATTTTATTAAAAGAGAACAAAAATGTCATTAACACCCTGCGTCACCTCATGAACTATCGAGGTCAACTTACTTTTCAGGATTTAGAGGCAGAAAGAAACAAAAGGAAAATGAGCTGTGAGTATTTAGGTGAGGCTCAAATGAAAATCGAGACCACTTTTCTCCCACTTACTTCATAGTACAACGAACATATATTGAGTGTAAAAACCTGAATGCTTCACAGAGGTAGCATTTTACGGCCCTTGTCTGAAGGTGCAAAAGACTGAATGACATCCATAAAGGGGATGAATCCTGACTGAAAAGTTGCATGCACATTCAGTGAGAGGGTGGGTGACAGAATTTTTATGAGCTCAGGATTTCTGTCAGCAGTAGCTTTAATCATCAGGTCTTCCCCAAAAATGAAGAATATTCATGCATACAATAATTAATACTGAACAGGAGATTTGTATCAATCTGACAGATAGGAGACAAAATTAACTGTGCTTTCATGTACAATTTTAAGTAGGTCAGATAAGAGCATCTATTGTAACCAACTTTTATTTTATAGATATACTCTGACACGTACAGACCCACATGTACACATTAAGTACGTCTATAAAAATCTCACACACAGCAGAATTTCCTTAACCTGATGTTTGCAACCTGCCCAGTTTTTTCCCTGGAGCTCACCACTTTTGCTCTCCTTGATTCATGGGCTCTAAGGTCACAGCAGATTGTGATACAACCAGATGTTCTGCAAACAAAGAATTTTGAACACCACACCGTAATTCCTATATTGCATCCTGCCATCCATGGCTGAAGAGGAGCATGCAGCAAATATTTAAGTAAAGCGACCTCTTATGCTGCACTGGTTTTTCTCTAAATTTTATTCTTTTCTCTCCCTCTTTACAGAGCTAGGCTATAGCATTAGCTATCTAAAAGCCTTTCCTCTTTTAATAATATTCCCCACGAGGTATTGAAAGCAATAGTAAAAACACAATTGACACAAGGAAAAAAATGTATCAGAATATGGCATTCATGTGATGGGGTTTCAGTTAACTTCATTCTCTGAAGATGTTCATTAGTAGTTCACAGCACTTGAATTCCATCAACAGATAATGGAAATGCAAAGAAAAGATGTCTCTATCCTTCAGTGTGATCTGCATGCACATTTTTAACACCCAGCTAAATTATAAAGAACTCTAAAGAGTTTTGCTTTAAAATACTCAGGCTCCTTTGCAGTGATGCTGCCTTACCTATTTTCTAAACTGAAAAATTAAACCTGTTTATAGCAATTATTTAAGAACTCAGCTGTTGGCTGTGTTAGCATACAACTGCTGGAATAAAATAATTTATTTTTGTGTGAATTACCTGGGGAAAACATTAAAACATGAAACCAAACTCTGAAATATTGTTTGCTAATACTTTAAATGTTAAATATCCTACTCTACTTTTCCATCATTTGTTTTCTTACTGGTTGAAAACGAAGAAAGAAGGGAAACCAGAGAATGGAAAAATAAGAAAATTCTCAGTAGACACAAATTAGGAAGAATCATTACAAAAATTAATTTAGTTGATTAAAAAAAGCTGGCAGTATTTTTTATGGGAAAATATATACAATTTGTTCTGAAATACTAAAGTAATCTACCGGGTACATGCCTGAAGTTATAGTGCTACAGCAACGTGACAGAGTTTCATAGTCACTAATCACCACTGTGTACTTAAATAATCATGCACATCATGTCCAAAGGCTCTCCAGGTCTGTGACAAGTGTCTGTGTGGGATTTAAGTTAGTTCTCTAAGTGATTTTCAAGTCTCACTCCCAAGTCAATAGAAAGAACAAGATCACAGGCATTTCCCACCAGAAATCCAAGTGACCCCATAATTCCTGTGTCCAGCTTCAAGGAGAGGGGTCTGCAGTGCCCTTACATAAGATACTCCCCATCCAGGGACTGGAACCAATTTTGGCAGTGATTCTCTTCTGCTTGGAGATTTTGCAGATGTCTCTGGGAGCTTGCAGGAGGAAAAAAAAGGTGTCAACAGTGGGCAGTATGTGTGGAAATGAGGTAAAGTGGCCTCCTGCTGGACATTTAGTTGGACTGTTGGTCCTAAAGAATGTTCCCCACCCCTGGAAGTGTTGAGGGCCAGGCTGGATGAGTCTTTGAGCAACCTGGTCAAGTGGAAGATGTCCCTGACCATGGCAAGGGCTTGGTATGAGATCGTCTCCAAGCCAAACCATTCTGTGACTCTCCAGTTAAGTGTCTGAGGGTAGGTGGAATGAAGAACGCCACTCCTGAGCTACCTGCTGTACCCAAATCTTCAGCCAAGGTGGTGGTGATGGTGGGGGGTGGGGTGACTTCGAAGCTGAGAACTTGGAGGGCTGTGAGAGTATAATAATTACACACTGTAATTCCCCTTGTGTGTGAACAAAACATGCATCACAAAATCAAGGGGGGAGAGGGTCAGGACAAGCGGGTTGCTTTTAATTTTTTCTTCTTCTTGTTAAGAAAGTTTATTTTTTTTAAAAAAAGTCCCCTTTGGTAGCTGCAACCTTATCACATGAAGATCAACAGCTGAAACCAAATGAGAAAGAAGGTGAAATTGTCTAGACTGAATGAATCGCAAGCAGCATGGGGAAAAGTAAATTGGAAGTTTAGCATTCTTTCATTTTTAATAACCTGAGGTGTTATCAATAATGTCTGTAATTAATTTTTTTAAGATGTTCATTTTAGATCAGTAGCATCCTCATGAAACAGGCAAGGTCATTTATGGTATTTAAAACATCAAAGTTCAAGCTCTGTGGTGAAATTGTACCAACTGGCATTAGTGAGGATGCAACTCAACTATCTCCTTTTTATATTTTTTTTTGTGAACTCATCAACCAAATATATGCTTGAAAAAAAATGTTGAAATGGTGCATTTCTCCTCTTCTCCTTCCCTGCAGTTATGCATTTGAGGTGTGGAAAATGAAGTTTGGGGAGCTAAGACCAAGTGTTCCTGAAACTGTTTCACTTCTGATTCTCAGGGAAGTTATTTTCTGGAAAAGTGCTAAAAATATTGGCCCTCAGAATAGCATGAGCTGACTGCTGCAAACACTGTAATTTAAGGACTTCTGTGCTCTCGGGTCACATTCAATAGTTTCATGTGGGCATTTTAGGTTGTCCCTATGAAATACTTCTTTTTGAGATACGGGCTTTGACTCAGTTGACAGAAAAATAATAAATTCAATAGTGCCCATGTATGGTCTTTCTTTTACGAACATGAGGACATATTCTCAGGTCTCTTTTCCCCCGCTAAAGCAGCTCTGCCCGTGGCAGAGTCAGTGTCTGGTGGATCAGCCTTTAGCCAGCTTTGCAGCTAAATGAAACCACATTTCATAGTGGGGAAACTGATCCTGAGAGAACCTGCAGGTAAAGGAGTGTTCCTGAAGCCGATGTCAAATCAATGACAGCCCTTGAGCATGAAACCAGAAGTCCTGCAGCCTGCTCGGTGTATGACCCAGGCTTGGACTATATAGTACATGTATTTACACCCTGAACTTCACCATCTCACCTTTGTGATTGAAGCATTAAATTGAGCAACTTCCATTTTACTGTAGAGCTGGTGGAAACACAGTGCTGCAGGATCACTGCTGGACTGAGCTCAAATTCAGTCCACACCTTACTGCTTTCTTATTCTACTTATATTAACTCCTTATTTTTTCCTTCCTGCTTCCTTTCTCATCAAAACACTCATTGAATAACCCTGGAATCATCAAAACACTCATTGAATAACCCTGGAATCATCAAAACATCATAAAGACTTGAAATGTCTCTGTAAGCACCCTCAGCATTACGAATCAAAAATACCCAGGATGACCTAAGACATATTTCTTTATGGTTTTGTCTAGAAGGCTGAGTTTTACAAGGGATCCACCCTTCATAGTTTCTTTGTTGTTGTTTATTTTGATCATATAGGAGAGCAAAGAGTGCTGTATACAACACATAAGAATTCATTAAGAGAAGCTTTGAGTGAGCTGAGCCCTGGCTCCTCATTTGAAGGGAGGGGAAGAAGTAAAGAAAAATTAAAGTTGAATTTTGTTTCCTCGCTACTTATGTGGAAGCAAAAGCGCCCTGTTCTTATAAGATGGTTCTACCTGATGTTTTGAACATGGTATGCCTGGGAGACAGTGTGGAGCTATCTATTTGCTTATATATTAAGAATGATTTTTCTATATAGGAAACCTGAAGATGTTATACATTTTTTTGTGACTTTAATGTTTTTGATATCTAAAGTTCATGAAAAAGCCATGTAATTGGTACAGGGCTTTTTTTCTACTTGCATCAAGACCCCTAATCTTTGAACATTAGAATAATTTTGCATCTAGCCTAGGGTAAATTAGTTTCTTCAGGTTTGTTTTTTTTTCAACTTCCCAGCATTATTTATTTTCAATTTGAAATTCTTTTAATATCAAAGTGGGTGTAATTAATTCTGTTTCTGATCATCTGAAAATTAAAATGAAAAATTACAAATAATATATCAAAGAACTTTCATAAAATATACCTGACCAAAATAGTTCAGGTTTACTGCACCTACATATCAATTTTTGTGGGGATTTTTTCCCCCTATATATAAAAGCCATGCTTTAGTGCCATCTAGTGCACTGAGGAATCACAAAAGAAACTTTCCTCAGTGTTTATGCTCTTGCCTTGCAATAAACACTTTAAAACTCTAGATTAGAGCCATGGCTATCTTATTAAGTAAACAGTGAAATGACTCTTAATTACCTATTTGGAGCCTGACTGTACGGTCAATGGTGAGTGTAAAGCAAGAGTTTCAGGTCTTCTCTCAGCAGCCATCACTGAAACTGAAGAAGACTCAGTAATTCAGATATAATCTCTTTTCCTCTGGAAAATTAGAAGTGTCTCGAAAGAATTCTAGCTTTCAGCTAAATATTGTAAGTTTGATACCTAAATGTGGAATACACATGGTGTGTGCAGAGCCTGGGTTTTTCCTTTGCCTGTAACTGAGTGAACATTAATTCTCCTGATGACAGAAAGAAAAAAAAAACCAAAAAACACTACAGCAAAAATACCGAAAGCCTGCTGGGGCACAGAACAGCCAGCAAGAATAAAAAAATCATAGAATCATAAAACCATAGAGTGGTCTGGGCTGGAAGGGACATTAAAGATCGTCTAGTTCCATTACTCCTGACATGGGCAGCAACATGTAACCAAATATTCAGGTTTTTTCTTTTCCTGTTTGTTTGCTTGCTTGCTTGTTTGGTGAGGGGTTTTTTTTACAATTTTGGGGTTTTTTATTTGTTTTGGGTTTTTTTATTTGCTTTTCTTTTTTATTTTGTCAATGAAAAATGAAAACTGAGCTTGCAAGCCCAGGAAAAAAAATATCTGAATGACATATCAGTCCTGGGTTGCTCTCTATTATATTAAACACAGGATGGCCATTCTAAGAGGAGAACTTGGGCCTCAGAATTCACTCAGATAGTTGTCTCAATGACATTCTTTTTGGGTTTTGGAGTATTACATCTGTTATCAGTATTGGCACTCTGGTGGGATGTATGTGATTCCTAAATGGCTAGCAAGGTTTGAGAGGATTGGATCAGATGATCTGAGGCTGGATATTTTTATTGGATAGGTCAGGTGATCTGCTGAAAGCATTCAGATCTTTGGAGATTGAGTCACTGATTACTGGCACAGGTTTTACAGCAGGTACATGTAGGTTGTCAGGTTTGACAGTCCCAGTGCTTGCAAACAGGTGGAATATTTCTTACCCCAAATCAGGGACAAGTCACTTCCATGCAGCTTTTATTGTCAAAAGGAGAGGTGGTAGCTTTGATCAAAAGGTGAGATTTGTTCTAAACATCTTCCAAAACTGATAATCTTTGCTGATTCCCTGTGTGTGTCCCTGATAAAGATTTCTCTACCCAGTTTTTTAATACGTACTTTGAATTCAGTAGAGCAAAACATTTTGGTGTAAAAGCCGGATACAGGCAGCAAGGTATCTGAGTTCATTGCCTGGGTGGCTCAGTGAGAGCTGAGGGTCAGGAAAGAGGCAGAGGAAAAAGCTAAAAGTTCTCCATGAGGGAAGCAGCTGCAATGGGTGGCAATTTCAGCATCATGTTAGGTCATTACAACCCATTTTCCAAGGTAATAATAATAATAAATGATATCTTTCTTAGGCCATTCTGCTGACCAGCAAACAGTGCTTAGGAGGTGGAGTTCAGCTGAAGCACAAACTCCTTTTGTGAAATGTGACAATGTGCATTGCTGTGGGGTCCTGACCTTCTCTTGGACTTCCACGTGCAAAGCCATGGTGATAAACCCTACCCAAGAATTAATGTGCTGGGCAGCAGTGTCAGGAGTGAATGGGAAGAAGAAGAAGGAAGATACTGCACTGAGATGCTGTCTTAGTGCATGAGACGCTGCCTCCACTTCCGTGATGGCACGAGGAACCACAAATAAATTCTTCATGCTGATGGTTACATGACTTTCAGATTCCCATGAGCTGGATGTAGCTGTCCTGAAATGATAAGATCCTTCTCCCTCAATAAACAACCTTCAGGAGTGCCAGGAGCTCTGCTTACCAGTCACTGCCCTGCTCCTGCCTAGTAAAAAGAAAAAAAAAAAAATAATGGTGATCGTGTTAAGAGAAATGCATTTGTCAGCACTCTGAATTTTAATGTGAACTGGCAGTGGATCTCAGTGATAAAGAAAAAGTCTAATACGGATGGTAATTTTGCAGAGACCTTGCTAACATGTGTTATCCACTGGCACTCTTTTGTTCACCGCTGTGAATTATCAACTGACTCAAGGCAATAAAGGGAAAAAAAGTTGTATTTCTCACTGTGTCACTTTAATAACGTCATCCAAAGCTCACTGCAATAATTTAATTTTGCAGAGAAAGCACAGAGTTTATTACATTTCTGATACTCTCCTCCCCCAGCGTTTTGTAGACAGATATTGAGCAGTGATTGACCAAAAGTTGTGATTCATGATCAGCCACAGGGTTCCACCAAATACCTAAAACATTTATTTCTCTTGGAACAAGAGGAAACCATCACATTTCCTAACCTTCCAGTAAGGAAGCTTACTCCAGCACATAGTCTGAACCAGCCATTGCTGTAGAATGTGCAACAACAACACTGCAGAAAATTTGGGATTAGACAGCCCAGGGGAAACTTTCCTCTTACCCATTGGCAGTTACAGGTAGAGATAACAAAGTGTTTCTCTGCAAAACATCTTGGCTTAAAATAGGGGGTTTTACAAGATTGATAATCACAGCATTCTGAGATTGTTACTTCTTTCCTCCTATCAGCAAATGCTGATTATTTGGGATGCTGTTTTGATAGAAACTAATTGCAACATTGCAGCAAATACACTGAAGCAGGGTATTTATAATGCTCACATTGTAAAACTTCAGATTAAGTTGTTAGATCCAAACAAACAGCTACAGAATGAAGATTCAGTTCCTTCCCCGATTCATTTTAAATGTCTCAAAAATCCTGAGCCATTGTCCTGCATCTTGCTGCGGGTTTGTTGTGCAGTAAGGAATTCCCCAGGTTCCGCAGGTGAAGAGGAATTTTCTTGATGAACCATAAATGCATTGTCTTCCACCACTACAGTCCCAGAAGTTGTCTCACTAAAGCCCTTTACACTGGCCACAGTTTACAACAATCAGCAGAATTTAGCCTATTAATTCAATCACTCTGTACAGCAGAAATCCCCGCTGTCCAGCACCCCTAATTAAGCATTACTTTTGCAAAATGTGGAAAATAACATTTAAAATCATCATTAAGTGTATTGCTGGGAGTGTCATATAAATATCTTATTTACAAAACCATTGAATACCATATGTTCAGGGGAAGATGTGCCAAAAAGTGCTAATTACACTGTTACTTAATGCCAATCAGGTAATTACACTCAGCCCACTTAAATGCTCTCTGCAATCCGGGTTGCCTCAGCAGCTGAGGAAGGATTACAGCCGCCCCAAAACGCACGTCAGTGCCCTTTCCTCAGGGCACAGGGTATTGAACCAAACTTCTGAGTAGGACCCAAACCTCACAGCCCATTAGTTCCTCTGTTCCTCCTGCATTTTCTAGAAGATTTTATCTCTGAAAGTTTTTTTCTCTGTTTTCTCCCTGAAACATCTGCAAAGAAATTTTTTAGAATCTTTCTCCTCCTCCAAATACTTTCTGACCTTGTAAGATTCGTTTGGCCTATGTGTTATCTTCTGATTCCTGGGAGAGAGGTGACCATCCCTTGAACCTGATTTATTGTCCCCAGCAAAGCTCTGAGCGCTCCTTGCCCGCATTTCTTGGCTGAGAACTTCTTTCTGCAACTCCACTTTGAACTCTTTGCTGAGCACTGATATGCTGTGTTCAGCAATAGGATTTCTGCTCAAATCCTTTTCTATTTTTCAAATCAGTTTCTGGTCAGAAAGCCAACCCAGAGGCAAGGTACAAGCATAGATATGCATACATATAAAAATATAATAGATTATATATAGGGACTCTGTGTGTTTATGTGTGTGTATATATATATCCATATATAAATATAATATATATATAGATATTTGGAACCTTCTTGGAAAGTTGACAAAGTTCTGCACTGGCATATAGCTGTGAGGCAGCTCATCAATATATATCATGATTCTGATACACAGACCTAATCCCTATGATTTTGTAGGGAGCCAAACCACCAGGTACTGCAGTCCTGAATGTTGCACAGAACTTGTATTTAAAAAAAAAAAAAAAGTGAAATATACTCAGTAATCAGTGGCAAAATTTGTCATCACTTTAATGCAGCCAGGAGGCAAACAAAGACAGTTTAACAGATGTTTCCATATTTAAGCCAGAACAAACAGAACAGACTAATTTCCTCTCTTTCTCCTCAGGAGCAAATGCCAGAAAGTTCTGGGTCTGAAATGTCCCTATGTAATACAAGAGAAAAACAGTGTTTTGGTCCCCCCAGCAGCCAAGGTGATGTATGGAGCAGTGGTGAGTTCAAGAACCACAAACAAGTTTGTAAGTTCAGGCTGCTTGGGGAGAACAGGGTTGCAGTGCTGCCCATTAGTGCCTGATCACACAACTTCTAGTACAAACAATTCAGAAATATTACACATTACTGCTATTAAACAGAAATATCAAAGCAGATTATCTGCCCAGCATCAAATTCACTTTTTTCCCAAACTGTGGGGCAGGTTGAACATAGTTTGTTTTGTTTGGGTTTTTTTCCCCTATATAACATGTTTTTGGCCAGAAAGGGATGAAATGTATGCTCTCTTGCTGCCTGTGCCATCCCACTGATTGCAGAGGGGTGTCCCTGGGCACGCATCAACCATGGATACAGCCCAGAGGTCACAAGCTACCTCTCAAATTGCAGGACTCCCACACTTAATTCACTGCTCTAATTATACCATCAGCTGTCATTACTCCTGTTATTCAGATCTGTCATCCTGGCCCAGCAGGGAGGGCTGGGGGTGAGCTGGTGCCCTGGCCCTGGTGCAGACATAAAGGAGAGGAGGAAGGGCTGCAGCATCCCGGGATCTTGCATGTGAGGTAGCAAACTGGAGCTGTTTTGAAGCAGCTGGAGGGGAAACTGCTCTGGCAGTGGCTTGCCCCTTGCTTCATATGGGAGGTGCTTTCACAAATCTGCTTCCTCCCTACATCTCTGTGTACTAGTGGTTGCTTTTTCTCATTTTTCTCATTCCACGTGGCTTGAAGCCTACTAAAATTGGTTCTCCAAAGCAAAGAGGTCTGGTCTGATGATGAGGGATAAACCAGCATTGCACAAACTACCGTGTAATTCCACCTATTCTTGTTTTATCTCCCCAGTGAGACTTGTGAGGGCAAACAGGGAGAGCAAAGGGTTAATTAAGACTCCTGCTTTCCCCAGCTGCTGGTGACTTTGTGTGGGTTTGCTCTTTCCTGAGCACCCATTGCTCTCCACCCCAAAATAACCCCTTCCTCAACCTTGACTCAAAGGTTGCCGGCTCAGTGATTCACCCCGGCTTTGCCACCACCTGCTTTCGCTGGAACTGGCAGATGAAACCCCGGCCGAGAGGAGCCCGCGTGGGGGGCCAGCAGAGATGCTGTTCCCACCAGCCCACTCCTCCCCAGGGTCCCAGCCCCGAGTGACAGCTGTAGGGTTATATTTATCCCAGGTGTGCAATCAGCATCTGATATTAAAAAGAAGTGGGGGGAAGAGAAAGTGCCCTTCCTTCGTGGGAAGGCTACCTCCTCTGTTTGCCATTTTGAAGGTTTTGCTGTCATTAGACCATCATCTTTACAATTGCCTCACCCAAACTTTGCTGGAGCTTAAACACATCTTCCGTGTGACAATAATTTCAGCCCTGGAAGGATCTAAAAACGGGTTTTAATCCTAGTTATTTTCTGTTCCGCTTAATTGCCTTACCCAACACTTATGTTTCATATAAAGACAATCCATCTTTCCCCCACTTACTTCTGTAATAATCGTTATCCTTCTCTGCAGAAATAACTCCCTCCCAAAAAAAAAACATTTAAAAATGAGGAAAAAAGTGATAGGGGTTAGGGAGAAACTTGACATTGAAAACAGACACTCAAATTATAGATGTCTTTGAATATTCCACAATATTTTTCATGCACTTCACAGAGCTCCTTTCTGGAGCTAATGGAGCTTTAATAAGGGATGTTTCCCCCCTCCCTTCTCTATGCAACTTCCCCTCCCCTTTCCTTTTCCACTGTGAAGTTTCCATGAGTAATCCCAAAAACAATATTTAGATGACTGAAACGTTAGCGCATAATGTTACTGTATAACATAGCATGTCCAGAACGTTCCTCTGGGATGGAAATCTTTTATTTGCAGTATATTAAAGGAGAAGTAAACATTGTAGTGGGGATAAAAATGGATGCTTTGAAAAGCTGTTTTACATTTTTGCCATTTTGCTATATTGGTGTCAACTTTGTTGGAGCATCATCAGCAATCCTAAGTGTTTTTTGGGGACAAACTCCTATCTCTTCATGATAGTTGAGCACCAACGTGTATCTGTCGTGTCCTCCCTGCTCTTTTCTCCCGTTTCATTTGCCAGGGGACTGCCAGGTCAGGAACCATTTATACAGCATACTGAAAACATTGAGAGGTTTTCCTTAACCTCCAAGGCAACCAAAACTACTTCTGTTGCCTTTATTTGGAATTTCCATCATGTCAGCGAAGGCATACTTTGTCCTAGGTGACTCAAACCTTTATCCATATAGATTAGTATTCTTCAAATTTGGTCTTTTAAAGGGTCCTGATCTGAAAATGAAGAACTGAAATATTCCCAGAGTTGCATGGAATTGTTGTTCAGCCGGGGATAATGATGCTGTGGCAGAAAAGCACTGTTTTTGAGCAAGATTGAGATAATTTGGGGACAGCTCCTCGTTCTTCCCCAGACTCTCTGTTTGACTGTGGGCAAGCCCCACCATTTCACCAGGCAGCAGTTTATCATCTCCAAAACAGAGTTGACAGAAGATATTAATTCTCTGTCTTACAGGCAGATGATGTGAGTAAATCCACAAAGAAATGTTCTGGGCACATCTGCACCAAAGGGGTCGTGGTTCCAGGGGAGATTCCCAAGACATCTCTAAACTGGCTCATGCAGGTACCAACAGCAGCCACTCACAGAACACAGATCACACTACAGACCCACTGCAAGGTGAGCCCAGGTATGGCAAAATTACAGAGCAGGCACAACAGTGAATCATGTAATAAGGAGAGGGTTGAAGACAGATACACTGCTTGTATTTTAGACACCAACTCTATGGCATTAATGTGGTAAGAGCAACAGAAAACCTGTTATTAACTAGTTTTGTTTGCAGATCAACCTGCTTCTCACATCCATTAAAAACTTGTGGTGTGATAAATTGGTCTTGACAAGGGTGGGGGTTTTTTTGCTGGGCTTTGGTTTAACTGCAGCTACTCTCAGCTATCATTTCCCACTGCATCAGTGTCTTGAATAAAGGAGATATTTTTTTCCTTTCCACATGTAAAAATAAAAACATCTCGGTGGAAATTCGCAGATCATGCAGCTGCTTCGCTGACCTAGTCAGCTGGCCACCTTCTCTCATGCAAAATGTTTCACGTGAACAGCTCTGGTTTTATGCCTTGTAACTTTTTCATGTGACTCATGACAAGTGATTCATATTTCTTTGGTATTCGCCAAAGATCGTACTTAGAAATTGAATTCTTAGAAATTTTTCATTCCCTCGTGTAGGAGGGACTGTGGGTGCTGTACTCAGGTTCATTATGATAACGCAATCACCGACAGTGTCACATAAGCCAGTTTACAGTAATAAATAATAATAATAATCACAAATTCATTAAACTCTTGAGCTTCCAATATGAAAAACGCACAGCAGAGCCAGGAACAACCTGTTTTAGAGTGGTTTTGCACTTTCAACTGTCGATGTTATATTTAAAATATGTGAATAAAATATAAACAACCTAAATATTTGAGTTTTAGACTGGAATATGGGGTCCAGGCTTGAGTCTGTCTTGCTAGTGGAATTCTGGTGTGACTTCAGGCAAATTACTGAACCCCTGTAATTCTATTTTCTTCTATTAAATGTGCAACTTGTTAACATTTTTCTTTATTTTGATCCCAAGTTCTCCAAGTGAAAGAAGGAAGATTAACTGTTGACTCTACAACAGTGGTTAACAAAAGCAGTAAAGTGATGAGAAAGACAGGTTAAAGGATGCTCATGATTTTGGCTGGCATTGCTCAATACTTCTCTTATGCAGCTGAGATTCAAATAATAATGAAAAAATATAAGAATTTCCAGTTCTTTTTCAGTAAGTGAATTTCTGTAGTAATTTTATGTAGTAACTAATTCTGTAGTAATGAGTGCTTTGAAATTGAAACGCGATGATCTAATTTTAGGTGCTTAGGTGCTCTGCCCAGTCAAAAGCTGTACAAAAATTTCCTAATTCAATTATCTCTGGGATCTTTCACTCTTCAAGAGTGAAAACCACAAAAGGTGACGATAATGGGGAACTGGGGCAAAAGAGAGAGGAAATGTGTGCACATTAAAATAAAAAAAATAAATAAATGAATAAAGAGAAGAGAGTGGGTTTTTCAACTCTTTGTGGAAATTCAGATATCAGATGAAAGTTGGCTCACGTTTTCTAGCTGGCCTGAATTGGCTGGCCCATGCAATTTCCAACTCTGTTGATAAAGTCATCCTGTGTCAAACCCCCAAGAGATACTGATATATGGAGAAGGGCTGGTGGGATACTTAACTAGCAGAAGGGAGTTTTAGACTGTGATCTCTGCTCCCAGAGATGTACATTTTACTTTAAAAATCGCTCGGTAAATTAAATTTTTTAAAGACACTTGGCATTTTAAATCAGCAAAGTTCCCTGTTGGATCTAATCTATTGACATGACAAGTCCCTGCTGCTGATTGCCCTGGGATTCTTGCCAATTCTACTAACTCAGCTGTGTCCTTGCTGCTTGGGCTTCTCTTTGCAATCAAAAATCACATAGGTTTGAAGATTAACATAATGTTCATGATACTGATATTTACTTCTAAGTAACACGGTTTACTGTAACTGCAAAGATCATTGTACAGTTTAGGATCTTTGCCAGAATGATATAAATCCACTTGGTGAGGGATGCATCTGTTAGAGTAAGATTACCCCTCGCTGTGGCCAGCAGCCTCCTCCAAATTCTTGCACCAAAATTTGACATAGAAGAGTTTCCTAAAATCCTTACGAGGTGCTTTTCAATTTTCCTCAAGCCTTAACTTTTGTTTCACACTGAAAACTGGGACCAGAAAAAAGTGATCTGGTGGCAATATGCTGTGAATCTTCATTGTAAGGGAAATTATTATTTTTTTTTCCTGAGCTGTTCATCAAGTTGTACATTCAAGACAATGATTTTTGCTTCTTTGCAGCTCTTGGGCTTCTCAAAGGCACCAGGACCTGCTGTTGCCTTATTTTTGCTTCTAGGTACACATTACTTGTTTTATGTGTTTCACAAATACAGTAGTAAATACACAAGTATTTTGCTTTTTATAGGACTCAACAGAATGAGAGAGGATCTTTTCTTGACTTTTTTAAACACTGAAGCAAACATTAGTGGAAAAAAACTACCCACCACACACATCTATCTGTCTACTATTTTAATTTTTCTCTTTTCATATAAATTTTTGATGTTTTATTTAGAAAATATTTAGCATGATGATATTAATTTTATGGTCAGGTGTCATTCTAAAGAAATTTTTCACCTTTGCCAATTAACTCAGAAACATTTATTTAGAGTCTGTAGAAAGTAGGTCCTCCCAAAGAGTGACAAATGCATTAAAGGTTAAGACAATGTCTATGGCTTTCTTAGGTAAACAGTATCAGTCTGAAATCTGCTTTTAAGGAGGAGATAACCAAACCCACTCAAGAAATAACGGCAAACAAAGCAAGACAAAGTAAACTCACATTAAAAGAAATTAGTACCTACAAAACAGGATAACAGCTTAACAAGCTACTGGTGCAGCACAAATCTCCTCCAAGCACCAGGAAATAAGCCATTGAAACTTCATCACTGAAGTGAAGTCCCCACTTGTAAAACTTCAGATAGCTACAAACTCCTTTGATTTGATGCAAATCAGAGGTGATTTTTTTGTAAGCTGCTATTTGCTGCTAATACACCCAAGCAATAGGTGAGCTGAGAAAGACCAGGGATGAGCAAACATAGGGCAACATAACCTCCCTGTGCTTATATATCCATTGAGGATGGGCAAATTTAAAAACAAAAATAACAACCCTTAAGTGTTTGTATTTCTGTTGATTTTCTCCTTTCATCTTCTGGCATAGGGTGATGTTTAGTGTGAGATCTTGTTAACCACTCTAAAGTCTTTCTGCTTTGTAATCTTTACTGCAGAGTCACTTGGTATTTCCAACTTTAAATAAGGTATTATACCCACACATGGAGAGGTAATAATAAAACTTCTGTTATGATTCAGTATAAAGACGGATTCCTTTTCAAATTACATCTTCCCTGGCGTATGCAACCCACTGCTCACCGTCTGGTCTGCTTTCTCCTCTATACATGATCTATGGACAATATAAAAACTGTTTCAACTCCCAGTAAGAGGCTTAAGTCTGTAGCTCAGACTATAGGCTTCCAGAGACTTTAAGCTCTGAATGGAGTATTGGATCAGCTAGTCTGACCTTCCATACAAAGCAAACCCTCACATGTCATTCAGCTACCTCTGCAAGAAGTGTTGCAGATTGTTTGACTAAATCAAGACTTCCACCTTAGGAAACACATCTCTCAGAATGTGCATACAAAAAAAAAATATGCTCCACTTTCTGTGATAGCATATGTCAATGTTCAGGCAGCCTTGCCTAAAAGTAACCATCAATTTATAATGCAGATTTATGTATTGCCAGTGTGTTGCTCCAAAAGTTCTAGACTGATCTGGGGACATTTAAGCAACTTGTCACTGCACACCATCCTAACCAATGATATCAGCCAACTGATATGTCATAGAATCATAGATATCATAGATACTCATAGAATCAGGATACTCATAGAGTATCCTGAGCTGGAAGGGACCCACAAGGAACATTAAAGTTCAGCACCTGACTCTGGCCAGGACAATCCCAAGAATCACACCATGTGCCTGAGAGCATTGTCCAAATGCTTTCTGAACTCTGTCAGCCTTGGGGCTGTGACCACTGCCCTGGGGAGGCTGTTCCAGTGCCCAGCCACCCTCCGGATATTTCCTAATATCCAGCCTAAACCTCCTCTGGCACAACTCTCTGAAGCTCCTCCCATATTGACTTAATATATTCTCTGCTCTCCCTCAGTAAAGAGTCCTTTAAACTGTAGGGTTTCAGGATGTCTGTACTTGACCTGCATCTTGCTGCTCATGGCTTTTTGGGCCTTGATGAGTTGCTATTATAGATTTGTGCTGAAATGCTGCAGACAACTTAAAGCCAGCAGGGAGCTATGGGAGCACTGTGCCATAAAATAAATAGTTGGAGGGGCTAAAATCACAGTGAAGGGTTACTTCATATTTTCCCTGTTTATGTAGGACCTGCTGAAACATGTGATGCCAAGTTGAAAAGTAAACACATGCAGGTACCAATCCCAGCTTCGTTGCAAAGATGCAGAAAACCTGGCACAGTTCCACTGTGTAAACATGGAAAAGATGTCACAAGTCTGCATTTCTACAGGTCCCAATCCCGACTGCTTTGCTAGTGAATATTTGCAAGGTTCTGAGCCATAAAGAGCTCATGAGTATGAACCTGTGTAAAAATACCCAGGAATATCCTTCTACAGAGTAAAATTTCCGTTCTTGATGTCTGTGTAAATACAGAGGTTTGTGTCTACTAAACCAAGAAGACTGCAGTGCCAAAATAAAAGTAGGTAAGATATTCACTAGCCTTCTAGAGGGTGGGTTTATTTTTCATGAAAATTGGAGTGATAATGGCAGATGAAACAAACATTACTGCGATGGAGAGGGGAAATGCAGTGCTGTGTGTTAACAAAGGCTGGGCAGCATTTACTTCAGTCTTCTCTGAGTTTCAAAATCAGTCTTACCAGGGAGACAGTTACAGATTTCCAGGAAATAATTCATGTCCAATATGTCATGGAGTTGGCCAATTTCTCTACAAGCCTGTTGCCTGGTGTAAAGCAGGGTTGTCATTCTTCTGCACGATGGCCAGCAAATTGGAGCCAGCTCGAGCAGAGTCCCTGGGGATCGTGGCACTGTAATTATGTCACCACTTAGTGGAATAATGAACACTGATGGGTTGAAATGAATCCTGGTCCCGACAGATTGAACTTTTTAGCCTGTCCTATATCGGCCACCTCTTCATTTCATATAGAGTTTCAGTAAAGTAGAGGGCAAGGCCAAGTTCAGAATGGCACCCTGAGCAGAAATTGGCATTAGTAATATCGGTTTTACTTGTTTGTTTGAGGACATTTTTCTACTGCTGTTTATCCAGCTGGAGCTTAACAGTTTTGGCTAGTCTTGAAACCATTTATTAAAATTAATCAGAAAAAAGCTGTATTTTTCTGGTTACATGCATGCAATACCAGTTATTAATTTCTAAGATCATTGTGAAACTTCTCTGTATTATATCATCTATCTCTAATAATGGAATTAATTATATTTATCTTACAGATTTGCCCAGTGTTAATTTCTGATAGCAATCTGATAAGGGAAATTGCTGCATGGCAGAGGACTGGCTTTTTCAGTGTGGTTAAGGTGGGACCAGTTTGCAATCTGACTCATGGTTTTGACAACTCATCTCCACCCTCCCTTTTTTCATTTCAGTGGAGCAAACACTGTCCACTGAAAATCACTGATGTGTGGCAAAGTGTGTGGCTGTATTGCCCTCTAGTGCTGACCTTCAGAGGAGAAGTGCTAATGTTACCACAGTTAAGGACTGCAGATATGGGTCCTCAGGTCCTCTCCTGAGAGGCAGCATGACTTTGGCCCAGGAGACACTGGATGTCCTGTGGGATAAGGAGTTCTAATGTGAGAAACACCAGAAGCCAGTGAAGAAACATCTGAGGTCTGCTTAAAAAAGCTTGGGTGCCCTATTGATCAGATGAGGGTTTTTTTCTTGGTAGGTATTGTTTGGAGGGTTTTTTTCCCTTTAAGGGTAAAATAAGACAGATAAAGGCTTTTCAAATGTTTCTGGTTGTTTTTTAACAGAAACCATTGAAATCTGAAAACACCGCAGCCTTCAAACCTGGACCATAGAGGGAATATTTTCTTCATCAAGGATGGCATTCTTCACCAAAGTGAGTATCATCTTTCCAGGATCATTCATCAGGATTTACGTGGCAAGACTACTGTATTGGACAGGGAAGACTAAGAGTCAAATAATTTTCCTACCCGATTCAGTACAGGAGATTTCACCTCCTCCATCCCAATAACAGCCTCCTAAATTCAGGACTACTGGTTACATTGAGAGTAAAGCTGACAGTATTGGGAGTATCTCTCAATTTTGTCACAAATTCATTTTTTCTTTACCATTCTGTTTTTCTTCTGTCCTTCAACAAGTTTTGAGTTTTAACACCCTGAAACCTTAAATTACATTCAGGAGAACCATGACTATGTTAAGACAAAGTAGTGTCACAGTCAGTGTATTTAAGACACTGATTGTGGTCTCTTAAATGTCACAATATTATTGTTTAAAGTCCACCACTGTTCAACATAAACACTATATAACCAAGGTAGTTCTTTGTAGAGTGCAACACAAAACATGTTCTTTGGGCTCAGCTGTGGGGAGAGATGCCACTTACAAATATGATCCTTGACCCCCATCCTGGTGTTTGCCTGATTAGCTAAAAGCTTGTTCAGTTTTTCCCAAATGTAACCAGTAATTCCATGTGTCCCCATATTTGAGAGTTTAGTGAGAATTATCTCAAAAGTAGAATTATTGCTTCTGAAAACTCTCAAAACTGATTTGGCATGTCATTGTTCTCTAACGTTGTTCTCCTTTGCTTTTTTTTTCTTTGACAAAACAAACAAACAAAAGAAAAAGAGTGAGAGAAAGAGACTATATTAAAAATGAAATAATACTGGTAATAATATCTTGATCAAAACAAAATAATCCTGTAAGAAAAACAAAGAAAAGCTAAACGTTCCAAAGAACACAAAATATTTTCTGCAAAACTTTTCTCCTCAAATCCCCATTTTTGATCCAGAAATGGTTGTAACCAACAATCTTTATTAGCCCCACCAATGTCACTTTTTTAAATGGCAGCCATTCACTTGATATGACTGTCATTTTCCTCTGAAGACTCTTTGCTGTAGATTCAGAGTGTGCACTCCTTGCAGGCTACATCACAGCACAACAGAAGCCTCTTCAGAGGCTTGGCAGTGTGACATTAGGCAGGAGAAATGCAGGAAAAAAAAGCTGTTTTCTAATGTTATCTGAAAGGCTATCAGGGGAAAACTTCTTAAAGAAAAGAAGTTACCAGTGAACATGTCTGCACAGGACATACTAACTCAGCGAACAAGTTAATAAAGTGTGGAATTGTATTTTAGCAGTTTGCTTATTATTAGCAAGGGGCCATACCCCACATGAAACATGACTCAGCCAGCTGCAAATAAACCCCTCTTAGTCCTCTGAGGTTTCTCTCTTTGATGCTTGACTTATTCAAGATACTTCCCACTGCCTGCCTCCAATTTTGCTTTTGTGGTAAATTGTTTAGACATGATTTAAAAACACATTACGGGCTATGGAGTGAGATAAGATGTAAATCAAGCTCATCCAGTCATTCAATCCAAAAATAATATGCTGGCATGGTGGGATATTAGAACCTCTGCAGGATCCCAAGTGAGAAGTCTTGAAACAAAATCAAAGTTTTTGTTGTTGTTATTATTACACTATGCTGAAGAGTGGAGGATTCTTCCCTATCTGCGACGGGCATCTTGTGTCAGGTTTCCCACACTTTGGAAACCAAAGCAAATCTTTTGATTAGAAAGAATAATACACTGTGGCATATGTGGTGTGGTCTACTGCTGCCTTGCTTTACTGAATCCACGTTAACAGGAATGATGGGCAGGTGGACTTGGGTTAGGTGAAATTTGAAGAAAACTAAAAGTACAATGAAATTCCTTGGAAACTTCCTTAGCTTAGATGCCAATAAAAACCTAAAAGCCAAACCAACAAAGCAAAACCAAAAGTCATGTTCTGCAATTAATGGGTTCTTTGTATAGGCTGTAAGTTTTGAGTTTATAATAATAACTTGTAGGGAAACATGACAAAAGCAAGGCTAAATCCCCACCAGTGGATAGCATCAAAGCTAAACTCACCAGCAGTAAAGATGAGTCATGGATAAATATGGTTTAAAAGATACACAACAACAGATACATTAATCTTTTGATTTGACATATACCATATCAACTGTAATACAAATTACCCATGTCCTAGAAAGTGGTAAGGACTGGAAATCCTTTCTAACACAACTTACTCTTTCTCCTTTGAAAGGATCATGATATGTTGGTAGACTTTCTTGTGAAAGTAAATAAGTAAATTATTATATGTCCATTCTTCTTAGTACAGTGGACAGGGAACACATTCATAATATGAAGAAAGGATAATAATAAGAAAGCTGATACCAGAAATTAAGTAATTTGCCCTCTTTCTTCTGATTGATTAATGAACAAACATTTCAATATGGAAATTGAAGTGTGACTGTAAATTCTGTATTCAACTTGCCTATTGATAACTCTAAAATGCTGGAAGTTAAACTAATGCAAAGCCTGAATGACACCAAAAGTCAATTCTGTCCATAGGTGAGGTTCTTGAAGAGATATGACACATTGGATCTTTAAAAGAGCCCATGAGGCCAGACATGGGTTTTGTGGTCATTCTCCAGCACAAGCCAACTTAACCTTTCTCTAGAAGTTCATTAGATGAAAAAAAACAGAATGTTCACATGATCTTCATTCCACGGTTTTGATATCCTTTAGATATGAACATCTTGAGAAGGAAGTAACTGGTACTGATTTGCTACTATATCTTGTATATCATGGAAGAATTATCATATTTTTGGCTACAGAGACATCATCTGGTATCTTATGGTATAGAATCATAAAATCACAGAATAAAGAAGGTTTGAAAAGACCTCCAAGATAATCCAGTTCATCTTTTGATCAAACACCACCTGGTCAGCTAAACCATAACATTGAGTGCCATGTCCAGTCACTTCTGAAACACTCCCAGGGTCAGTGATTCCACCACCTGCCTGGGCAGACAACTCCAATGTTTAATGACTCTTCCAACAAAGAAATTCTTCCTGACATCCAACCCGAATCTCCTCAGGTGCAAGACATTTCCTCTCATCCTGCAATTTGTTTCTTGGGAGAAGACATTGACTTGTGCTATACCCCTTTGCAGGTAGATGTAAAAAGCAACCAGATCTTCCCTGAGCCTTCTTTTCTCCAGGATAAACAACCCCAGCTTCCTCAGCCAATCCTCATATGACTTATTCTCCAGGCCCTTCACCAGTTTTGTGCACTTCTCTGGACATGCTCCAGCACCTCAATGTCTTTCTTGAAGTGAGGGGCCCAGAACTGGACATTCACAGTGTCTGCAGCATTTGCAAGGGAGATGGTGTGGAGCACAGGTACGAGATACGCTGAAAACATCCTAGGAAAGGATGAACACAACCAATGTTAAGTAATCGTTAAACTAGATGGAAGAGAATTCCCTCAACTACTGAAAATAGGGGTGAAAAGTGAACCATGAACCCTATCAATGAAAAGCACAGAACTGGGAAGAATCCAATGATTTTTCAAACATGCATGTTGAACTGGACAATTGCAGATATCTGTTCCTAACTGAATGAAACTCCACTATGGCAAAATACTTGATTATGCTGGAAATCACTTAACCTCTGTCCTGCTCTGTCCAGATGAGACTAACTTCTGTTGCCTGTGGTCATGCCAAAGAGAAGATCACCTGTTCTGGCTGAGAACAGAAACTAAACAGTCCTAACTGTTATTTGGTGACTCAGGCCCTAAATGGTGAATAACAGAAGTTGAATGTGATTCAACTCAAACAAAAGTTGAACTCTTTCCCAATGCAGCATTATTGTCCAACATTCCTGAATAAGTGGTACAACTTTATGCAAAATCCAAACAAACCGAGCATGTGAAAATGGCATTTAAACCTGAATAAAGTGTTAAAATAAACGTATTAGGCAGCAAGGATATGTTTTGTAAACACATCAGGATTTGTGAACAGATTGTCATATTATGTTAAAACCATTTAAAACTCCATTTGTGACTACAGCCATTTCACAACATCTTTTTCCAAGTGGCTAAAGAGACATGTGTGTTTAGTCTGTTAAAGGAGAGGGCAAGGCACACTTGGGGAGTGCTATTCCACGTCACTGAGTCTGTGTTACAGACCTTGGAGCTGATGTCAGTTCTTCTCTGCCAGCCACCCTGTGGAGCACAAGTGACCTCCTCTGCTTATATTTTTAACAGATCTCAAAATTGGTATTCATGGTAAAATAGCAGCAAAAATGATGACTGGAAGTCTGGCTCAGTTAAAGAGTTGGCATCCATACCTTTGTCTCAGTACTGGTCAGCAAAACATGAATGCACATACTGAACACTTTATTTCATATATTGAATATGGATCATTTTGTTAGGATCAAGGACCAGTATCCAGCTCAAATTTGCAGTTTTCTTCCTTACACCCACTTCTCTTCAGATTTTTCCCACTCTTTCCAATCAGCCCAAATCTTTCAAAGTCAATCCTTCAGGCTGCCTCTGGACAAACTGATGAGAAAGGAATATCTCCAAGGACTGCAGACATCTTTGAAGAGATGGTGATCTCTCTATTGCCTACCCAGGGGACCAAAACATGCAATAAGATGTAAATTTTTGATGAATGAAATTAGAGGAAATGAATTTTTCCTGCACATTTAATTGGTTAAAAGCAAAGTTAAAAACCTGTAATACAGAACAAGGCTGTCAAATGGTACATTTCAGAATAATATGACTGATTTCTATGAAGCTTCTTTTTGGTGGTGCCTCCCCCACTGGCAATAGCTGAGGATCTGGCCCAGGATTTTCTCACTGGAAATGAACAAAAGCATTAATATTAAAAGATTCAGTCATGGAGAGCTTGCTTATACAAGTTAGCTTTTTTCACATGACAGTGTTTTGAATTTCATGCACTCAAAATCAGGAGGTTAGCTTAAAAAAACTTAAATTGCAAAATAAATGAATGACAGGATTGTGCTCATGTCTGAAGCATATTGTAGACATTGAGGTTTGGCCCCTGAAATACAGGAAAAAAAAAAGAGTAGAAATGCTAAGAAATAGCTGCAATGACATTATAATAAATCTATTCCAGGAGCTGGGAATCTCTATAAAACAAGGATCACCCCAGTTCTGAAGCAGAATTTGCAAAGGTAGGTCAACACTAGTCACTCAGGGCTGGTCCCAGAAACAGCTCTGGCAAGTCACAGTGCAAAAGTAGCTGCAAACCATCAAATGCTTTGTTATCAGTGTCCTGAGATCCTCACTCATTATTTTACTCCCTTCCCAGCCTGGTGTTTCCAAGTTTGCTCACGAGCCCCAGCCATTGACTTTTCACAATAGAATTTCAGTCTAGCTGAAGTTAATTAATTTAAATTTGGCTCCGGTTCCTGTTCATCTCTCGTTAAGCCATCCCTTTCTGCCTCAGCAAAACCCTATTACCTCATCTGTTGGACTGATCCTCACAGAACAGTGTCCAGCCTGGATACAGGTGTTAACCCTTCCCCAACCCCCTGGTTACCTCTGGGATGATTTGCAAATAGGGACTCTTTGAAATTTAGGTGTTGATGAATATTCCTTAGATACAGCAATGCTGGAGAAATACACACAGTGCTTATTTGCTTCATTACAGCGCCTAGGGGAGGCAAAGAGATTTTAAGGCAGTCATGAGGGTTTATAATTGCAGGGAAACTGCCACCAAAGGACTTAATTCATGTTTAGAGTAAAGCTTCTTTAACCCACTGGAGCACTGCTGAGGGAACCCCAAAGTGGAGATGCATCCTTGCACCCACTGAGGTCTCTTCCAGGGTGAGTGGGCTGCTATCTTAAGGAGTCAGGCCCCAAATGTCTGCTAAGCTGTAGGCAGAAAACAAAAGCTGTTTAGCCAGAAATTCCCCCTCCAGAGCCTTCTGCACCTCCTGTTTCCAAAACTGCCTCTGCTTTGAATTCCCAGAGCATGCTTTCAGAGGTGGCTCTGCAACTCAGAAGCTCCTGTTTGGAATATTAACTATAAATAACCTTCCAAGATAAGCTTTGTATGGCAAAGTGGAAGAATTTCCTTTGACTCTTCCTTGACGGAGCAGCACGATGTGCCCTTACTGTAAAGTTCTCCTGTTTATGTATGCTGCAGATATGTCTAATGAAATGTCTTTCAACTCTGTAGACACTTGCTATACACATCCCTGTTAAACCACCCTGCCCAGCCACAGCAGACACATTCCCTGGCACAATAGGACAATCCAAATGAGGTGATGTGGTGTGTCTCAGCTGCCACCGTCCGGGGGGGATGCACAATGAGATATAGGCAAGAACTCAATTAAAATTGCCATTTTAATTCAGATGATTTAAGAATTTCCTTCTACTCCTAAAGATGGATAAAGAGGTTTCCTATCTTTACATTTCAACACACTGGCTGATAAATTCAAGGCACTTCTTGTCGTGTAGATAGAGCGAACTGCAGAAGCTGCCATGCCATCAGAAATGACTTGAGAGAGACAGCCAGGGATTCAAGCTGCTTCTTAGCACCACTAAATAGGTTGATGCCTATAATTCCTAAAACCATAACAGCTCACTAGTAATTTCTGTCATTTCAACAATATAGTTTTAGAAGAGATTTAAAAATGTATCACCACTATTTCATCAAATGCCACATTTCACCTTCTGTAGCCACTATTTTGTATCCTTCTTTGCTATTAAATTGACTTCAGTTCTTCAAATGACACATCTGTTTAAGCCTTATCTGTTCAAAGAAAGCTAATAAGCATAGCTAGGTTTAAAAGGATTAACTTGGATGGGAATTCTAAAAGTTTTCAAACATTCTTGATAGTATTTGCTATTAAATGGGGGAAAATGAAAAAAATGCATTTACCTTCTTAAAAACTCTCACTAACTTACAACGATGTGAGATTAATTCTGGAGCAGGTCAAATGGATGAGGATGACATTTCTATACTTAAGGAAGCTCCTGATAGCTATCTAATGTTTCCATGAATACTTTTAAGAGGAAAAGGGGAAAAGTTTTTGGTTTTTTTATTTAGAGTCGTAAAATTCAGACAAATACTTATATATATAGCAATGCTCTTCTCAGTTATACACAAATAAATCTAAGTTGCAGTACAAACACAAATAAAAATGCTATGAAGTAAAATGTAGACGTTCAACTCTCTTGATTAAAAAAAAACTCAATAAAACAACAACCAAAAAATTGTTTTCCTGTTTCCATCCTAGAAATCAATACTCTTATGCTCCACCACGTATATCTTGCTGAACCTCCAGCATATCTTCAGTGAGCATTATGTGAAGATTAAACACTATGAAGTAATCTGAAATGCATTCAGAATTATTTTAGGTGCAGAAGATAAATAAATTCTCATCAGTGGCAAAAAACCCTGGCATGAACCACATGTTGGGCCCTCAGTGGAGCTCTCAGTTCTGCTGGAATCCGCCCACCCTCTCCAGGGAATTCAATGGTAGTGATGTGAAATTGAGGAGTTGACTTGCCCTGGAAGAGATGCCCATATACCTGTATGCATGGATGAAAGATGGATGAACTGTGTAGGACAGTGTATCCAGCTGACACTCAAGAGGACAAGGCTGCAAAATTTGGGCTCAAAATGGAATCCTTCATAAGATCAGCAAAGATGTAGTGGGAGATTGTCTGAACTGACACCTGAGAAATAGTACATACTGCTAAACATTCTTGCTGTCTGCCACCAGCAACACATCAGCACAAGAATAAAAGCACAATTTATTTTTTTAAAGCAAAAATTGAAAGCCAAAGCTTTTGCCACCATTTCTCCAGGGGAGACCAAGTCTGATGAGTGACTCTGACTCTTTCCATGTATGGATTTTAGATGTAATTGCAATGGAAAGAGAGACAAGTCAAGCAAGGCAGACACAGGTGCTAATACTAAATCTGTCAGTCATAAAGATGAGCTTCTCACCCCCAGCTTTAACTAAATTAACACATCAGTGACTTATGCATAGCTTTGAGGCTTTAATTCATAGCTTGACATAGCACAAACAAGAAACCAAGGTACAGAATCAGAATTCGTATTTTTTTCAACAAATGCTTCAAAGGCAGCTGGAGTCAGTGAATAGCCCAAGTGATGCAGTAGATGTGTTTGCAGTGACAGAATATCCCAAATCCTCTGATACTCTGGGTTTTCCTACTGAACAGAGATAGGACAGGAGGTAAAATATAGAAATGCATAAAGACAAAACACAGCTATTGATTTGGGTTTAGGTTCATCCCAGAGACAACCTAGAAGTCTCTTCACTTGTTTTGCTGTGGTAAAACTGTGTAAAGTGAATCCAGAAGAGGAACTGTTATCAGTTTTGGATCTGAACCAAAATCCAGACCTCACAGATTGGCTCAGCCCCAGACATTCACTTCAGTATCTACTCACATCAGAAAGTCAGAGTGGGAGGCTGAGATCCTCCTCTAAGTCCTTATTCATGTGTAGGCACTAGGGAGAGATATGAACCCAATGAACATCTAATCAAGAATCTTCAGAAATCTTGTTTACTTTCCTTTCTTATTTCTTTCTATTTTAACCCCCCCAAAAGACCTGGACCTTGGCACTGTAATCTGACTATTGACTTCAGGGGACTTATCATGATTTGTCCTAGGTTAAAACAGATGGACTTTCATTTAACTCAAGCTAAATATTGTTTTCAAATAAAGATCATTTACATAGACACTGTTTGGGATTAGCAGCCTTTTGAAGTAAGCTGTGAAGCTCCATGAGAACAGTATGAGAATGAGCCTTCCCATAGAAGTCTGGATCCAGTCCTGTGTTGAAATCCTAATCCAATTCCCTTCAAAATTCATCATTGTTCAGCTCCAAAGATATTGCATCACTTTAATTACTAGTGGAAAGTGATCATTTCACCCAGTTAATCTAGTTTGTCTTTGAAAGTATAATAAAGTACTATCTAATAATAAACTATGTGCTTATCATCTGACCAAGCTTCTAACTAAAGTACTGTTTACTGATCTAATGATCTGGCTTTGCTTTAAACAATGACAGCTAAATATAAACACTGATTCTTCCACTTGATCTCCTACACATTTGATTTTATGTAGGTCATTATTGATGTCAGTAAGGATGGGCTTGAATGTATTTAAATAAAATAAAGTTGCAGAAGCATGTGGGAGAATAAGAATTTTGCCCAGCAATTGAAGCTTGTTGGGTAATAATTTCAGTCAGGGCAAAGTGTCATCCCTGCCTGTCCATGGGGCAGGTGTCTTATTTGGATAGGGTCACTTCCAGCATGTGTCCAACACCTGGGCTGAAAACTACAGACCAGAAGACCTGTCAGGACCCAGGTGGCCACTCCTAATGCAGTGAATAGGTTTACTCATCGAAGTAAGTGGGTACACTAAAGCATTACATGAACAGGTGTAGAGAAAGGATGTGAAACAAAGTCCAAAATGGCCCTATTTTTCCTTATGATGAGTCCAAGAGATGGAATCCCAGCCATGTTGAGGTTTCTGGTAAAATTCCAGTATATTCTGTCCTAGTGGAAGGTTTCCCTGCCTGTGGTGTTCCTGACTTGGAACTAGATGGTCTGTAAGATCCCTTCCATCTCAAGCCATTCCATGGTTCTATAATATTCACTAAACAGAGGCTCCCATGAAATCTGTGCTGACAGTTCAACATGTCAGTAATCAACAGATTGCAATTACTTCTCTCCTGTGCACCTCCTTCTGTGTAATAGAAGCTGAGCTGTAATGGGGATAATGATTTGGCACCAAAACAGCAACACATCTGAGAAACCATGCGAAAGTCCTGGAAGTCCTAGTGATGGTGCAGCCTGGCCACCCTCTGCCTCAGAACAAGAGATGCGGTTATAGCAGAACAAATTTCCTGAGCCCCCATAGTTAGAAAAAGTATCAAGCCACCCCATCTCTACCCCCTGCTTCCAAACCTCCTTTCATTAAAGGAGATTTGATTTCAAAAACTTGCAATCATATAGGAGACTCATGCAGGGCTCCAAGGAGGTACCAGGTACAAAATCTGGTTCCAAGGTGCTTGAGAAAAAGTGGTTCGGTTCCATAGGTTAAATTTCTGAATAAAACCCAGGATTTCTGGCAACAATAATCCAGACAAAATGAAATTTGTGCATTTGAAGGAACTTGTCACTCTGCCAACACCATCAGAGACCCACAGTGAGGCAGGATTTGGCCTTGTGTACAAAGCTGTTCTATCCTATATTCTCAGCAAATCTGTGTCTCTATAAGGCTGTCATTGAAAACACCATTGAAAGAACATTTTGGGTGCTCTTGGAACAACATGTTAAAAAAAAAATAAAAAAAGGCGGCGCAAACCATGGTTCTCAATGGCTTGAGGGTCACCCAGAATCTGTTCCCACAGTTCTATTTAGCTAATGAAGTCATACAAGCCCTGCACAAAGTGGCACTGGTGACCCCTGTGTCGCTGGATGCCAAACTTTAAAGGTAACACGATAATGGTTTTGGATTTAGAAACAAAGAAAGTCTATGTGCAACCACATAGGCAGGGGAATGACAAACAAAGATGCTATAGAATGGAAATAGATAATTTCAGGCAAGGAGAATGTAAAGTAATCGCCCCTGCCAGTTCCACTGCTCATTGCCATGCGGGTTTGGCTTTCTGTTCTCCTCCTCTGCTTTTCCACCTTTTATACCCAATAAAGAGATTTGTTTTGTAACATGGAACAAAAACACATAAACAAAGTTACTAATTCCCCCCAATTTTCACATACAATCAAACACCCATGTATCCTTCTAGAGGCTGGGAGACATACTGTCCTCCAGTGTTTGAAGCCTCGATATAAGATACTCCAAGAACACCTCATTAAAGATTTAGTTTCTCTCCCTATTTGTGTGACAGATGTATGTTTTTCTTTTTTCTTTACATTTCTTCTTCTTTTTCTCTTCTTTCCTTGCATTATTTTTCCCCTTTCTTTCTTGCTCCCTCTTTTGCTTTCTATTTTTTTGTATGAAAATAAGAATGGAAAAAGAAATTAATAATTCTTATGTATTTATCATTAATTTGTTTTCAACTTGAAAATGTGTAAAACTTCTGACTGCAGAAATAACTGTGAAATAAATTTTTAATGTAAAGGAGAAGGCCAGTTCCCTTAAATCCAGATTAAAAAAAAAGTAAATGTCTATATATGCAATATATGTCATAGATGTCAGGATACGGATTGTAACATCAGTTTCATGAGTTTGCAGTTATAACAGTATAATTAAGAAACAAAAGCACGTTAACCCCCAAAATATGATATCTTTTTTGTTTTGTTTTTTGGTTTAAGATATTAATTTTTCCAAAACAATATAAGGTAAAAAGAATAAAAATGTTTATCAGCTTCTTTTGGAAATGCATTAGCTTATGATTTTAAGTCACAAGTAAAACGCACTTTTCGCATGAAAGCTATGTTTTTTTTTATTTTTCAATACACTTATTTTTAGGGCTGTCATTCTTAGCAAGGAGTTGTTGTGATCCCCATTTTGCATCTGGAGGCCTGAGACATGGAAATGTCTCAGCAGCACCTCCCTAGCACAGAACCACACGGGTGAGCCCTGTGCTTCAGCCCCAAGGCCAAGTGGTGCAGCCCTGACTCATGTCCACATGCCTAACTCTCCTACCCAGGAAAAAAAAAATTCAGGGTGGCTGCATCCAAACAGCCTATTGAGAACAATGCTTGGCTTGTGCTATCTCCCAAATTATGTCTGAACATTATCTGGGAGAGTTTCAGTTGTCCCAGCCCAGACCTGTGCCATGGAGCATTGTGATGACTGGACCGATCACGCCACAGGCAGCTGGTTCTCTGTCCCATCCTGGGAAAACTGGTTTCATGGCACAAGCACAGCCACCAGGATGCCCAGGGAGCACAGGGTTTGGGGGTTTAACACCCAAGCTGTTATTCCAAAGTCTGAATAATCCTTCAGACCCTTTTCCTACATATTTGTTTAACTTGGAAAGAAGGAGGCTCAAGGATGCTTTATTGCTTTCTTTAACTACCTGAAAGGAAGTTGTAGCCAGGTGGGGGTTGGTCTCTTCTCACAGAAAACCAGTGAGAGGACAAGAAGAAATGGCCTCAAGCTGTGCCAGAGGATGTTTAGGTCAGATATTAGGAAAAATATTGTCACCCTTTCTTCACTGAAAGGGTGGTTAAGCATTGAAACTGACTGCCCAGGGAAGTGATAGAGCAATCCTTGGAAGTGTTACAGAAACAACTGGACATGGCACTTGGTATATGGTTTAGTTGATATGGTGGTGTTCAGTCAAAGGCTGGACTTGATGATCTTGCAGGTCTTTTCCAACCTTAGTCATCCTATGATTTGGCAATTCTAATTTTCATGCAAACAGGAACCAGCTTTCACAGAGCCGCTCCACTCCTGTGCCAAGTGTTTCTAAAGGAAAAAGCCCACCTGGATGCATATGAGCCCACTTCAATTCAGAAGTGAGAGTGGGCTTATGCAGCTGCAAAGTCTTTCCAGCTCATACACATGTGTAGCTTTTCCAGACCACAGCTGGCTTTCACCTGGCCAGTTCTCAACAGAAGGAGAAAATATCCCATCTGTCCATATTCCAGTTTGAGGTCTGTTCTTAGATAGCTCAGCTTTCTGTTGTTCCCTACTTTGGAGTTATGGTAGAAAACAGAGTTTCAGCAATTTTGGTCCTCAACTGCCCAACTCTTGTATATATCTATTAATATATAAATGTTAAAATAAATCTGCATTGCTATAAATGAAGAGTTATTTTCACAAGACACGTGAGCAATGTTTCACTCAAAATCTACAATCTGAAAGAACACATTTTGTCTTAATAAGATATGCGGTGGGTTTCCTGTATGTGACATTGGGAATAGTGAATGTTTCCCAATGGACCATTTAACTACAATAAATCCAGACTTGTTCTTTTTAAAGAAATGTTGTCAGCAGCAAATTGTTTCACAGTTGTTCTAAGGTCATGCTTTCTAAACCCACTTACTTCCCACAGTATTTACGGCACCACTATTTAATATATTAAAATGTGATTGATTGTACGTGTGTGTGTGGGCACGTATGTGATTATTTTCATTAAACAAAATAGTTCTTTTGCCATCTTATCAGAAACTGCAGAAAGAACTGAATGAAAATGAACTGAATTAATAACAAATTGAAGGAGAATTGTGCAACACCAGGATTGCTAATAAAGGCAAGATGAACTTGAACAGGAATGTTTCTCAAAACTATTTGTTTTTGGGATATATTTGGACTCAGTCCTTTCTTTTTTTTTTTTTTTCAGTGGGACAGTAGATTAAAAAATCACCACTGTCTATGCTTGTAGGAACAGGGAGGTAAGTGGAGAAAACACCCCTCTGTGAAGAAAAATGGGTAATTTGGACTGAAACCTCCTATGAAGTCCTTGTGACTGAGTTCTACTTTAACACCCAAACCATTCTCCAAGGTTTCGGTTGAAATAAAAACCAGCAGCTAGTGTCACCACAGCAAAATCAATATTGGTGCCAGGCACTCCTGGCCCTGACTACACCACTGCCAAACTCTTAATTCTGCTCTTTCCCACCTTTACTCACATATAAGGCTAAAACTGTCCCAGTCTTTACCTTGTCAAGCATCCTATCAAATCAAAGGAGCTATTTGCTTTCCTGAGTTTAAATAAATCTTTTTCAAAGGATTTTATGACTGTGCACTGGACACAAAGACCAAATATTTACATACATAATAAAGTGAAACAAATTTACCATACAAATGCAGCTGCCTGCCTCCAGAGTACCAATATTTTTACTACTGCTGTAAAGTCTTAAGTACTAAACAACTTAAATATCCATTCCACAGGGTAGGAGAATTAGCCTTTCTCCTTGGTTAAATCTAGGGCTAAAATAATGTAAACTGGGTCACGCCCAGCTTTAAACTAGCCATGCATTAGGATTATTTGAGACAATTGCTCGACACTTTTGGACAGCAGATACTTTAGAAAAATGCTTTATTCTGTGCCCTGTGAATCTTGAGTGTGTGTGGAACATCTCTGCCTCTCTCTGTGCCCAGGACTGGAGAACCTGCAGCTCTACCCACCTTGAGCCTGTAAATTCTTAGTCTGCGACAGAGCTCACGAGCTGTTCCCAGGTGCATGAGGAGTAGTCAGGTGAGACAAGCAACAAGTCCAGACCTCTTCTATCCCACTAAATTAACTTGGGTTTATTGTTGCCTCATTCCCCACACTCCCAGGCCAGCCCCCACTTGTCCATTTAATATCCACCGTTGCATCCTGTCTGGCATACAGGTGGTAAGCCTGCCAGCCCGGGGACTGTCTCTTCTCACTTGTTTATGGCATCCCCTGTCTACTAGAGCTCTGATTCTTCCCTGGATTTCCCAGTCTTCTCTCTACTAAGATAAAAAATAATAAAGTACATCTAGATTTTTCACTATTAACCACTTAGTCCTCAGTGGGCAGGAAAAACACCCAACCCTTCACAGCCTGGCTTTATTATTGTTTCTAGTACTTTTGAAACTACAGGCCACCAAGTAGACTGAGTCTACCATCATTTACCACAACTCAAATTAATTCTAGCCAACATGTTTCAAACCAAACAGCAAGTTAAAATAACACATTATTGGCTTGCATAACAGCCTCACACATGCAATGGCCTTGCTGTATAACCACACCTTTCAGCTGGTCATGAGCAACACCTTAATTAATGCTCACACTATTGATTTTTAAGGGAGAAATCTGGGGAAACATAAGCAGGCATTATGGAAGCAACTATGATAATCATATAGATCACATGTTAACAGAAAACAAATATATGACTAGCTGGCACCTCCTTTGATTAGACTGCCAGAGTAAGAAGCAGGCTGGGTTTTTTATTACTAGCTGTCAGGGGATAGAGCTCCCATTGTGATAGCCACTGTATAAATACAAAATGAGATGCTATTCCCTCCTCACCCAAGAGCTGGCAATCTTTGGGCATAGACACATTGCCTGGTCACACAGGCAATCCGTGCCAAAGCTTTTGGCTCATTAGACCACACACCTTCTCTCCTATAAAATCTGTAATAATGTCTATATTATTAAAAATGGACTTTTGCCATAAAACAAACCCAACACATTAGGCAAGCCTGTGTGAGGAGAGAGCTTGCCACATGACCTTAGAAGCTTGCGATGCCAGCTGCAACTCTAAGTTCTCTTTTTCTGCTCAACAGCTCACTAATAATTCAGACAACCCTTGTTCTCACTAAATTATTTTTGTGAGCTGAACTGGGAGAGCACTTGCGAGAGGAGAGCATTTTGTTCGAGTTTTCAATGCTGCTCTGAATGTGACTGGCAGCATGTTCTGGCAGTCCTCCATTTGGACAGCACAATGGTGTCACTTCTAATAATAAAGAACGTGCAGACGTTTCATGAGCTCTAAAGCATCGCTTTGCTGCAGACTTCAGGGCCCTCTTATTTCTTGGAAGTGTTAATAAGTATGATAGAAAAAAATAGGCTTTATAAAAGGGATGCTGGATAATCTGGCATGATGAAGGTTTCTTTTTTTTAAAAAAAAAGAGGATGGTAATGCAGTTTGCCTAGAAATACCTTGATTTTTGTTTAGACTGTGGACTGCTTTCTAATCACATTGCAAGTCTTTGGTGACTGTGGGGCTAATCACTTTTTGCTCTTCCTCCCTCCTCCTGTTTTTTGACTGATTTGTTTTATTATTTGGCTGATTTGCTTAATCTTCAACCACAGAGATATTCAAAAGCTGTCTGGACAGAGTCCTGTGCAGCCTGCTCTGGGTGGCCCTGCTTGAGCAGGAATGTTGTTCAAGATGATTTCCAGAGGCCCAGGACCACCTTAGCCAATCTGTGTTTCTGTGAGAGACAAGACAGCTCTCACTTGGTTCCTCTGCACAAACAGAAGCTGAAACAAGCCAAGCCATTGGCCAAATACTCACTTATTTAAGTTCTAGCAAAATATGGACACAGTGGCTCAAATAATCAAAAGCCATTTAAAAAAAAAGTCAAAATAAACCTTTCTCTGATATGTATATAACCTATATGCAGTATTTTGGTTAGTTTAGGATGCAATAAATTAATGTTGTCTACTTTGACTTCAATCCTTCTTGGAAAGGGGGATTGGTGCAAACCTCCAGCAGACCTTTTCAACCTAAATAATTTTATGATGCTAAAATTACAACTTTAAGTTAGATTCTCTGGGTCTTCCTCTGGAGTCCTTCTATATCCCACCCTCTCATTATTATGAAATTTATTTTTCTGAAGAGGGAGCTGGTTATTACATTCAGGTAGTCTGGATTAGCTCAATAAGGGAGAATAAGTAAATCAAAAGATCATATTCCTGAGAAACGTGAACATATATTGAGAAGAACGGATGACCAGGCCTCGAGATGTACGTTAATCCCAAGGATCATTAAAATATAAACTGAGATTCACCACTTTCCTCCATCCATTTCCCCTTAAAATACAGGTTTAAGTTTCCTTGTTTGCTTACATGTGGACTTAAATTTTTTCTAAAGCAAATACAAAGCTATATATTTTGCTGCAGAGTTTATATAACAGCAAGGTCTAAGCTTTTGAATATGATACATTTACTCAAAAATATTTGCTCCTCTGGCCTGGCCTAAAAAATTCATCAGTAACGTTAAGCAGAAGTAGCTGCATTTTAATGATCTTTCAGGTAACATTCACGAGCAGTGTTTTAGTGGTGTGTGTTTATCCATATCCTTCAGTCTTATTAAAGTCACTGGTGAAGAAGCCCATGTCTAACGGCTCTGTTGTAAGAAAGACAGAGCTTGGGGATCTCATTAGGAGCTTTTAGTCTGATGGTAACATTACTTCTTTATCACTAATACGCATTCCAATAAAGGCACAATACATGAAAAGTAAACACACCTTGCCAGTGTGTAAGGTGATCTAAAAGTAATGCATTTCCAAGCAAGATTTTGATGATACCCTCACTCAGATAAAACCTTATGCTCTCACATGCATTCAGACCCAAGATCCCATTGTTAATTCAAGCTACTATATTCTCTCCTTTTAACTAGCACTTATATCTGACAGCTGTAAAGGCTTTCAGCCATAATAAATCTCTCCCTGACTTCCCAAAGCAAACAGTGTTGAAGTGAGTGATCCCTCCAATAACATTTTGTCAGCTCAAATCACCTCTGTGTTGTGAGTTAATCAGACAGTCTCTGCTGACTGTTTGCTTCCCAGATTTCTTATGGTACTTATTTCCTACATTTGCACTGATCCTGGTATGTTGTCAATCCTGAAAAGGTATTTTTCTGCAGCTATACCTGTTGATTAGATGAATTACTCTGCTACTTTTAACTCTGTCAAATTTTAATTTTGAGCTTTTATTTTCTAGAAAAGTATTATTAGGTGAGTTAGTAGATCTCAGTGCAGAGAACCTAGTCATTCAGCAGGACCAGAAGGAAAACCCAATGTATTTTAGCAAAGATCATTTCATTGTTCAGAACTGATATACTATGCCTTTTTACTAAAAGTCAGGAAAAAAAGTCTGATCCCTGTGTTCCTGCTAGCACTGCAGTGTGTTTGACTGTTCATCATGACTTAAATTTTTCAATATGAATCATGGATTCATAGAATGATTTGGGTTGGAAGGGACCTTAGAGATCATCTTGGTCCAACCCCCTTCCCATGGGCAGGAACACCTTTCATTAGACCAGATTGTTCCAAGCCCTGTTCAGCCTGGCCTTGGACACTTCAGGGATGGGGCATCCACAGCTTCTCTGGACAACATGTTCTAGTGCCCCTCCACCCTTACAGTAAGGAATTTCTTCCTAATATCTCATCTAAACTTACTCTCTCTCAGTTTTAAGCCACTCCCCCTTGTCCTGTCACTACATGCCTCTCTCCATCTTTCTGGTAGGCTCTTTTCAGCTACTGGAAGGCTCCAATTAGGTCAGCCTTCTGTTTCCCAGGCTGAACAATCCCAACTCCTTGTGTGTTGTCAAACACACCATTCAGCTCAGTTTCACATGCAAATTTTCTGAACCGAGGGTGCACTTGATCCCTTTGTCTAAGTCATTAATGAAGATGTTAAATAACACTGGCTCCAGTACTGACCTCTGAGGGACACCACTTGTCACTGATGTCACTGAGACTCTGAGACATTGACTCCTTCTGGATGTGACCACCCAACCACTTTCTTGTCCACCTAACAGTATACTCATCAAATCCATCTCTCTCCACTTTAGAGAGAAGGATATTGTGAGGCACCTGAGTGAATCCCCGTATCTAAAGCTATGAATGAAGCACTTTCAGCTGCCTTGGTGTATATTGCAAGGTGAATTTAGCAATGCAATCAGTAAAATCAAGGAAGAAAATCAAAATAACATTCCATTTTAATGTTATCTGCTTGTGCTGTTTTACATGTATTACAGGTACTTCATGGTCTCTCCTAGCTTGTGCCTCAATTCATAAATCAAAAGGCATCATCAACAAATAATGGATGGGAAGATTTTTGGCATCCTCATTTACAACTGTTTGTTTTATTGACAAATGCTATAAAAAAGTCAAGTACTCTAATGAGTTGATAAGGTTTTGGCCGTTGTTATTTACTGTGTTTTCCCTCAGTTCTCTTTTGCTCACACATGCAACCACATGCACATTCACATGTTTACTTCAATCTTCTTTATTTGCAATTTGCAATACACCTCATGGTGATCAGCTAGTGAACAGAACAGATGGAGTTTTCCAGATGTCAAGTGGGTTTGTCTGCTTGGAAAAATATTTCAAGGGAAAAAGAGCTCATGTTGATTGCTTTGAACACTGGTGACTCCTTTTTGTAAGAAGGTAAATTCAAAAATGGTTGCCTTTGGCAGGCAAACTTACTGTTTTGCTTCAGGCAAAACAGAGGGGAAAAACCTGCACTGGTTAATTTTTTATAAGACAAAACATTCATAGAGGAGAAAGTGGTTTTGATCAGTGACAGGAGACTGCCTATAAAAACAGTCAGGTTCAGTCCAATATTTTAATTAAAATATATTTGTTTTATGGTAAAGAAGTTATGGAAATACATAGGAACTGGGATTTTCCTTGGTTGCAATATCTCTCAGATCTATTTCTCTTTCTCAGGTAAATGAAGAATTGTCATGCATTTGCCCCAGGCTTGAATTCATCATTTTCATAAGCAAGTTGTATTTTCCCCCTCAGTGTGATCCCAGTAATGAACTTTTCCCCCCAATAACAAACCAGAAATGCATTCATTTTATTTGCTCGTTTATTTACTTCAAAGTCAGAGTTAGGGTTGAATGATTCCTTGTTTTTCACATACTTGCAGAAACAGGATTTTTTTTAACTATCTGTGCATTGTTTATAAGATGGGATTTTTTTCAGTCTCAAACAAAACACTGAAAAAATTGCAACGACAAACACATCTTCCACGTCTTAAAGGAAAAGAGAAAAAAGGGAAAAGGGAAAAGGGGAAAGGGGAAGGGAAAAGGGGAAAGGGGAAAGGGGAAGGGAAGGGAAGGGAAGGGAAGGGAAGGGAAGNTGGGAAGGGAAGGGAAGGGAAGGGAAGGGAAGGGAAGGGAAGGGAAGGGAAGGGGATCTGATGCAACTCAAACATCATCCATAAAATACATTACTTTTTACTGATTCTTATAAAATTCCTTCCCAGCCCTTCCATTTTGCTCTCATGGGAAAATAACATGCCACTTTTAATTGGTTAGACATTGCTTCATCACCCCTTGCATAACTTCACAGAGTGAGGGAAAAATGTGCCAAATTCCATCCCCATCCATCCCTCTCTAATCCAGGAGGGAACTCATAGTCACAGAGCAAGTAAGGGCAAGTCAGATTCTTGCTAAGACCTGGAAGGTTCTATAGCCCAGAGTCATCACGGCTGGGTGTCTGGAGTGATTGCAGGTGTTAATCTAAGAAAATGAGGCCAGGGAAAGGATAATTTGAGATTATCATTATTGCAGGACTCGTGTTCTCTTTCTAGGGAAAGTATTAGGCCAATCCATGATTCTGTTGTCACTGTAGATGAAAAAAGGTATGTGAGTGTTTGACACAGGAGATCTTAAAATGGTTAAATTCTGGTATCAGTTGAACAACAGTTCCTTTACCTGAGTGAAATGTTAGCTTGAAGGAAAACATAGGGAAAAATGCTCCTGCCTAGTACAGAACCTGCTTCTACATATTCTTGGGAACACCTGCTTGATCTTGACCAAACCCCCTTTTCTCAGGGCTATTCACTGTTAAGGCATAGGGAAGACTTCAAGCACTTTGAGAGATGATTTGGAATAATGGACTGCAGAAAGTAACTCGGATCTTGTGTTCATCCTAAAGTGTATCCTGACTTGACATATCTTAAAAAGGTTCTTGAGCTAGGTGATCCACTTGCTTGATCTGAGAGGACACTAATCAGCTTGCTGAATGTTTTTTACAATAATTTATGTCCCAGAGTGAAAATGAAGCTTCTGATTCTTGAAATGTCAAGTGTAACTTGATTATAAACTCAACAGTAAGAATGAGCCTTTTTCCTAATGAGGAAGGCTTTGGTTTAATTTTAGTGAGAAACAATAGAGCAACACTGTATTAACCAGGTCATGAGCCAGGACTCCAGGGTTTTTCTATTCTTTTCTGTTTTGGTTTAGCTGTGTTGAATACTAGGAACCTGGCGATTGTGAAAAAGTAAATTTGAGATAACTGATGCAATGTCATGATGATAATCCACTTAGATGTCAATGTGCAAGATTTGAGGTCAGTAAAAAGCATGCAGATGAATTCAGTCGGTGTTGGATCATTTCGTTCCAGGCCATCTTTTAGGGATGCCGTAGAGTGTAGGTCATAGTAATCTACCTGCTTCCATGTTTTCCCACCCTTCTCTAAACAGTGTGGCAGCACTGACTCTGTCAGTGGCACAGTGCTGGAGGTAAGGGGTTTTCCCTGCCCATTTCATGTTACTAATGGAAGCAAAGCTTTGTCAAATGAAAATATTGTTTTTAGCCAGAGCTTTCAACCTTCCTGTGTTACAATTCTCTTTGCTGACTTGCACCAAACAACCATTACCCCCTGGGCCTGAAACGTGCTCTGTAATGGTCTCCAGTGATGTTGCCATATGCAAAAAAAAAAAGAACAATACTGCTAACAGGGGGGAGATACTTCACCTAACTTGTGATGGAAAAAAATTCCTTTATAGGTACTAAAAGAAATAGGTGACTTCACATTGAACTGGTCACAATAAGTACTTTTGGAATCAGAATCACAGAATGTTTTGGGTTTGAAAGAACTTTCAAATATCATCTAGTCCAATTCCCTGCCATGGGTGGGGACACGTTTCACTAAACCAGGTTACGCAAACTCCCATCGAACCTGGCCTTGAACAATTCCAGGAATGCGGCAGCCACAGCTTCTTTGGGAAACCTGTGCCAGTGTCTCATCACCCTCACAGTAAAGAATTTCTTCCTAATATTCAACCTAAACCTAATAATTTTCAGTTTAAAACTGCTGCTCTTGTCTTGTCACACTGGTCTTGGTAAAAAGCCTCTGTCTTTTTGTAAGATTCTGTAAGTAATGAAAAGACACAACAAGGTCTCCCTAGGGCCTTCTCTTCTCCAGGCTGAACAGCCCCAGCTCTCTCAGCCTGTCTTCACAGAAGAGGTGCTCCAGTTCTCTGACCACTTTTTGTGGCCCTCCTTTGGATTTTCTCTATCAAGCCCTAGTCTTTCTTGTGCTGAGGACTCCGTATCTGGACAAAGGGGTGTAGGTCAGGTGAGGTCTCATGAGAGAAGAGGGACAGAATCACCTCCCTTGACCTGCTGACCACACTTCTTGTGATGCAGCCCAAGACAGTTTTGGAGAGGAAGGGCCTCATCCTCCCTCTTGGCTGTGATTCTGGACTACAAGCTCAGGTGGAAACATTTATATTTGTTTAGAAAAATCCCGCTCTGTTTGTATTGTATATTCTAAATAAACCCCATAATTTATCAGTGTTTTCAGTACTTATGGGACCCTCAAAATACTGCAGTTCCTGTTTTAAGCTCTCCTCTCTCTCTGTGCATGTGCACATAGTGATGTGCACGTGTTAAAAGCAGTCTGCAACACAAAGGTTTTACCTTCTCAACGGAGGTGGATAAAAGGCACACAGTGCTATGATCCCCATTTCACAGAGGTGGAAATGAGACACAGGCAGACTTAGGGACTTGCCCAAGGCAAGACAGAAAACACCTCATGTGACCAGGAATCAAACCCACATCTCTTCTGTTCTTTAGTGGCACTAGTGTTCCTCTTGGTGCAGAGCACAAATAAGATGGGAAGTGGTACTTTGAAGCACTTTTCTCAAGATCACGTCACTGTTATTGTTATAATTTAGTAATAGATGTTATCAATATAAAAGTAAAGCCGGTTGCAATTTGAGTTTATCCTTTGTAATGACTCACTTCTTCTATACTGCCCACAAGAAGTGAACTAATAACCAGTTATTCCCCCTGGATTTCTCAGTATGAATTGTCTTTGTGTTACTTACTTTTCAGCTACAAGACAGCTTTCCAAGTCACCCCAGCAGAGTCATATGGCCATATCAACCCCCCCAAGAGACCTCTTGGTGACCTCCTCATGGAAAGGAGGCTGCAGACACATGTTCAACTGCAGCATGGTGTTCCATGATGGTCCATTACTGTGGTGAAAGGCAGTCTGCATTTAAAACTTGTATACTTCTGGTACCCATAAAACACATTGGATCCTGTAAGCTGTGTTGGTTTTGGTGGGCTTGAGCTTGCACAGCTGATTTGACTATAATTGATCTTAGAATCATAGAGTGTCCTGAGTTGGAAGGAACACACAGAGATTATCAAAGTCCAGTTCCTGCCCCTGCATGGCCAGCCCCAAGAATCACACCCCATGTACCTGAGAGCAGTATCTAACTACTTCTTGAACCTTAGGGGGTTTGATGCTGTGACCACTGCCCTGGGGAGCCTGTTCAGTGCCCAACCATCCTCTGGGTGAAGAACTTTTTCCTAATATCCAGCCTAAACCTTCCCTGACACAGCTTCATGCCATTCCCTCTGGACTTATCACTGACCAGCAGTGAGACTTGGAAGTGCTCTGTGTGCTGGAGCAGGATCTAAAAGGCAGTCAGTGTGGGTGCACAGGGAGTTTGAATCAAGCCCTGTGCTGACATGTCAGTTTAAACAGAGCCATTACAGGCTGACCCCCACATATATAACCTGTGCTCTCACCTTGTCCACCAAAATCCTGTGGATTGCCTGGTTGGTAAATGTTGCTTAGCTGCCATCCTCTAAGTGCATGATGAGCTGCAGCATGGCATTGAAAAGGCAATGAACTCTGAGCAGTGAGAAAGTAGAGTTAATTACCAATAACACCTTTAGGATGCCAAAAATCCCTGTTGGGTTGTCTCAGAACTGTGAAACTGAAAATGTACTTTGCAAGGTCCTCTATCATGCACCTTTGTTTAAGCATGTAAATAGGTTTAGTAGTGCAATATTTGAGTGGAGTATGATTGATTTTTCTTACTTCAGAATATAGGCTGCAGTTTGCTCTGATTCTCTGAACCAATGCTTTTTCTTTAGAAATTAACTCATGAGTGTTATGTGTTTTCCTAAATGAAAGTGTTCAGGGGTGTGTTCTAGTCACCAAGGCATTGGCAGAAAAACTGTCAGAAAAGTCACTACAGGTCACAGGAAACACTTTACTTCACTCTTCTGTGTGTGCATCCATGAAGTTCCAGAAAACTCCATAGTTATTACTGAGACAGTTTTATCTACCCTGCTTATTCTACATTTCTTAAAAATTATTTGTTTTTTATTTTTTCTTCTTTTTCTGACAAAATAGTGAATGGATGCATCGAGAATCATGGATTTGTTTAGTTTGGAAAAGACGTCTGTGATCATTGAGTCCAACTTTTAACTCAGCACTGCCAGATCCACTACTAAACCATGTCCCCACAAGCCACATCTACACATCTTTTAAATACTTCCAGGTTTGATGAGCCCCCCACATCCCTGTTACAATGCTTGGCTACCATTTTGGTGAATGTTTCCTTCATATCCAATCTAAACCTCGCCTAGTGCAACCTGAGACCATTTCACCTTATGCTGTCACTTGTTACGTGGGAGAAGAGGCCAATCCCCATTTGGCTACAACCTCCCTTCAAGGAGTTGTGGAGAACGAGAAGGTCCCCCTGAGCTTCCTTTTCTCCATGCTGGGCTCCTCCAGCTCCCTCAGCCACTTGTGCTCCAGACGCTTCCCCAGCTCTGTTCCTTACTCCGGACACACTCCAGCACCTCAATGTCTTTCTTGTCATGAGGGGCCCAAAACTGAACACAGGATTTGAGGTGTGGCCTCACCAGTGCCAAGTACAGAGGCAAAATCACTGCCCAGTTCTTGATAGAATGACTTCATCTGAAGCACTAGATACACAAGCCTCTATTAGGTAGAAGGATGTTGTCTAAGGTATTGTCACCTGAATGTTTCCCATGAGGTTTGGGAGGCAGATCTGTATCAGTTTGGGATCAAATCTCTCACTGAGACTAGTAGGACTTTTGCCATTGAATCCATTAATCCTAGAGGGGTTTGGGCTTTGTTTATTTGTTTGTTTCTAAGTAAGTTGTTTTTTATTTTCTTTTTTGTTGTTGGTTTTTGGGTTTTTTGTTTGTTTGGCTTTCTTTTTGTTTCGGTTTTTGTTTGTTTTTGGAGGGCTTTTTGTCTTTTTTTTCCTATATAGCCAGTTCTTTTACACGGAGTAAGCATTAAAGCATTGTTCTAAACTGGGTAGTTACTCCTCTGAATGAGGAACTCCTTGCTTTTCTGAGGTACTGAAAGTGATATCAGGTAACTCAACAATGTGTGTTGTGCTTTCCCCATTGAGGAATTTGGTATTCAGAACATACTTCCTTAACTAACGTGCTTGGTTAACTAACAGCTTTTCAAGATGTCACAAGTAATATTTGATTCAGGGATTTTATATGGTTTTCCTCTATAGTCTGTCTCAATCTCCATATACCTTTTTTTATTTCTCTCGGAATTATTAAAGCTCATTTCTGAAAGTGCAACATTTTGCAGATTATCTCAGAGTCACTGAAGATTTGTTGTGCTTTTTTTCCCAGAGACTGGTAAAATCACACTGGCTCCAGAGGTTCAACTTTCTGCCCCTGCTAAGGGAGGTCATCAGTAGCGTGGAGTCAGTTTTGGATATCTCCCAATCAGAAACAAATAAAAGTTAGCCCACTGGGACTTTAGCTAGGCTGTATCTGCCCTTCCAATGAACAGTTAAGCTTTGTAGTGTGCCTGCTTGAGAAACAGCTGTTTGTCTAACCTCTGAACTTCTCAATACATTAATCTGAAGCATAATTTAACTCTGTCTCAGCTTCCGAACATGGCACCAACAACTGGTTAGCACAGATTTACCAGCCTTAAAAATGATCATTTCTGAGGTTTGCTTAAAAAGCAGTTTTCCTTCTGCCCTAGATTAATTAGAAGTGATAATCTTTGGCAGGAATACCCAACAGAGAGCACAGTTCATAGGATTCCAAGCAAGATGCTTCCCCCTCAAAACCTTCATGTTGCTGTTTGTTCCTGGTGTTTGTGAGTCAGCTGTAGGGGCAGACCCTGTTTTTTGTTGGCCTTCTGTTTGGGGAGTGTGGTTCAGCCGTGCATCACCATATTGTCCCTCTGCCAGCCAAGAACAAAGATCCAGTCAGAAGGATGGGAAAATACAGAACTATTTTAAATGAGGATGAGCCAAGCCTTGATCAGATCTGGATATCTTCAAGCTTTAAAGTTAGAAGACTCCTGGATTCAGTGTGGGCTCATCTGTTTCTGAATTTTCGTTTAAAGTCAGTGAGTCAGTGGGACTATTTGTCCTTATGAGAGAGCGGGTATTAAATGGGGGCAGAAATTGAGAAAAATCAGGAGGAGAAGACTTTTATGTGAAAAACAATGACATACTTTAGTCTGTTGAAATGACGAGTGATGCAAGATCCAATATTCTCCTCTCACTAATAGGCACAGTTCTTGCTTCACTTCATGAGCACATGCACACTCCATTCCCCAGATTGCCCCAGAGAAAAACAGCAGAAAAATGGATCACTCTTTTAAGGATTTGGCTTCTGAAAGCTGTTGTTATGTACCTTGGTATCTAGGTCACTAAATATCTGTCCTGACTTAGCACTGGAATGTTCTAATAACTTGCATTCGTTAGGGTTTTGATTCTGCACCATCAAGAGAGGTCATAGAATCATAGAAAATCTTGGGTTGGAAAGGACCTTCAAGACTCTCTAGTTCCAACCCCTCTGCCATGGCCAGGGATACCTTCCACTAGACCAGCTTGCTCAAAGCACCGTCCAACTTGGTCTTGAACACATCTAGGGATGGGGCATTCACAGCTTCGCTGGGCCAGGGTCTCACCACCCTCACAGTAAAGATTTTCTTCCTAATATCTCATCTAAACCTTCCCTTCCATTGTGTTTTAAACCATCGCCCCCTTATTCTGTCACTACATGCCATTGCAAAAAGTCTTTTTTCATCTTTTTTGCAGACTCCCTTCAGGGACTGGAAGACTGCCATTAGGTCACCCCAAAGCCTTCTCTTCTCCAGACTGAGCAATCCCAATTCTCTCAGCCTTTAAATGGAGGGCTCCAGGTTGAGGAGGTTCCCAGTGAGGTAAATTCAGGACCTTATTGTCCCACTGCACATAACATGCAAGGGTCTCTTTTGCAAGAGGTACTGTTTCTTGCAGGTATTGATCACCTGATGCTCTGTGATCTCATAAGGTGTTGTATCTGTCCAAGTAAAAAGGCAGTGTGGGATTTATGGAACTAAACATTAAGTGTCATGGCACTGCAAGGCTCTGCTGTTGGTCTTGCTGACTTTCAAGAGACCATCATATCCATGGGCTATAACAAAACCTGAGACAACTTGTCCTCCTGCAGACACATGCATGCAGATAGCCTGTGTTTCAGTCTAATTCCTTCCCTATGTGTTTTCTTTTTCCTAAAGCTCTGACTCCAACAATCAAGGTATTATGAAAGATAATTCAATTTTCCTTAAAAGTGAATGCAGTCAAACTCTCGCAATCACAGAGAAATCTTGAAAATGTAACCTAGATCTGAGCATATGCTTGAGCAATGCTAAAGCCTACAAAGAGATTAAATCTAATGTTTTTCTTGTATTATCATCAGTATAGAAATTATGGTGTTTGCAGCTCAGGGATTGTAAGAGTTAACATGCAATAACAGAGCTCTGGGAACTGGCCAAGTGGTGGATTGTGTTATGAACACAATCCCTGTTGCAAGGAGTTTAGAGTATAAAAAAGGTAGGATAAGATGGACACAGACAAGCCAACAAGGAATATGATGATATTACCCTTTTTTTAAACCAGATTACTGATTTACTGACAGAACAGACCTGAATCTTAATGAGGGATTTAATCAGAGAAGGATGTAATTTTTCAGCTGGAACCCCTTCAGTAAAACTGTAGGTTTGACAATATCTATTTTTCCTGTGAATTTCTGTCAGATGAGCTAATTTATTCATTGACCAAAGCTGAAAATATCTTGGGAAAATAAAATATTTTAACATTTTATGTTTCAATGTCATGAATTTTTATCTAAGATTGTTTAAATAATGTATTTAAACAATTAGGAACCATTTTAAAGCTGAAAGAAACGTTTGATCATAATCAATGTTAGGCTGAGATATTTATGTTTTCAGTGCCTCTTTAGCCAAAATGTCCCAACATTGATGTACTTACTCAGCTTGATGATAATAAAGATTATGAAGAATTAACAGGAAAGCATAAAATTTCCCATTTTTACAGCAGGTTTTCTCTTGAATGAGGGGAAGATGATATTTGAGGAGGCAAATGGGGAAGGTGAACTGTGCACATACAAAGGGGCAGCTGAAGAGTCTGGGAGACAAAGGCATAGAGGGCATTAAGCACATTTGTTGAAATAGAACAAGAGGTAATAGTTTTAAATGGTATTAAACTAAAATAGGGCAGATTTAGACTACATATGATGAGGGCGATGGCTGTCCAGAGAGGTGGTAGATGCCCCATCCCTGGAAACATTCGAGATTATGTTGGACAGAGCTCTGAGCAACCTGGTCCAGTTGAAGATGCCCCTGCCCTCTGTAGGGAGGTTGGACTTGATGAGCTTTAAAGGTTCTTTCAAACCCAAACTCTTCTGACATTCCCCTTTTACACAGGCCAGGTTTTGCTGTGCACTAGACAGCTGTAGATCATGAGGAAGGCAGGAGGTGATAGGAAACTGAAGAATCCCCACTTTTACCCCTGGGTGTACTGTGTTTGTCTCTCATTACCTCTTCTAATATTCTTTGTTTTCTGGACAATGCTAAGGCAAGAGGTAAACTCACCTGTGTGCTACTGCAAGACATGGAGTGAAATGCAGGACTAATTCCCTTACCTGAAGTATTTCACCCCCTTTTGGGGCAGAATTGTGTCTCCCCTGTACATCTTTTGGGAATGGGGACAACCATAACCACTCAGCTCCCAAATCCAGCAAACCCCCGAGGCTGATATTGTCAGCTCTGATGGTTATTGAGGGGTGAGGGGAGAGGATAAATACCTGGAGAGAGCAGATGCTTTGCTATGAAATGTCTGAGGACGTGCTGTCAGGCTGCACAGTGTCTGAAACACCCAGCTCTGCGTGGGGGAAGCGGCGTTGGGCTGTCACCGGCGCTCTCATGGCTCCCACACCTATTGAGCCTGACAGAGCTGTTTAGCCAAAGTGCATCACATTCCCTGCTGCCCTCATTTTGCTTAATCTGCATTCTTGCAGCTCAGTAATCCTCATGGGGGGACTTCCTATAAATAGTGCTTTGGCAATTAAACCCACTTTCCTTGCAAACTAAGCTTTAATTGCTATTGGCAGGTAGCTCACAGAAGTATCTCCTATGGAGGAACTAGAGGATGAAACACATTTTAAATAATGAGGGTTTATCTTTGTGAAGAAAGGAAAGTTTATCTTAAATGTTAATGCTATTATCTAATCGAGCATCTAATGTTTTTCTATGCAGCTTGCTCCTCTGAGAGCAGAAATGTGAGCTGTAAAAATCCTGCTGTGCTCATGGAAATGTCTCTCGCACATTTTTTGGGAAAACAGGTCAAAGATTACACCTCTGCAGTATTTTTTTGGTGATACACATTCATTGTTTGTAATGCATTTTACTCAGATTTCGATCAGAATTATATTTAAAGAAAACAACAAAGCACAATAAAAAATTGACCCTCTGCCCTCAGAAAACAGGTGAATACACATGCAGGTCAATCCACTGGCCAGCTCTGATGTGCAGAGGAGCTGGCGTCATTTATTTCAGAAGCAGGTTTAGCTGTTCTGCCTCCTGTATCAGGAGAACTTCACACTCTTAAATGACACCTGGAAATCCGAACAGGCACAGTGGAGCCTATCATAAAGGGTAAGGGGGATTTGGATATTTGGAAGTAAATCCTGAGATTATTTTTACATGAACCTGTAAGAATGATATTGGTATGCATGTAAGTATGCACAAACCAGCTGCCGCTCCTTCCTCCTTGCATGCTGAGTGTGTTTTGCTTCAAATCAATGTTCTTATGGGCTGCTAGGGGAGCAGGAGCAATCCAGAGATGCACAGAAAACCAAGGCTTTTCAAACCTAAATATGGCATCTGATTATGTGAGGTTTAAATAAAACCATAAAGATACAGTCCTGTTTTAGCATTAAAAATCACAGCATCGTACATTGTTTCCTTTATGGGTAAACTTTTTTAAGGTGGTGAAACTCTTAAATATGTATGGCTAGTTTTAATTGGGGTGTAAAGTCATGTCAGACTCTTGGAAACGAATGCATTTCCAAGATACATTTCTGAAAAAACTTGGCATGTTCTAGGGTAAATGCTGCAAAAATTTATTTTTTATATCGTTAGTCCTGATCATCTGTGAAATTCATTTAAATTGTGCACACGCCCCCCATTTTGTGCTCACTTTTTAAAAATATTCAAATATGAGTTTTTTCTGCTTGGAATGTTTTCAGCCAGTGCATGGTGGTCACATCTGGGGCTGGGGTTGGGTTTTGAATTTGTGTTTGTACTGCATGAATGAATGTCCTGAGCTTAGTTCTGCTGGGAACCACAAATACCAACAGGAGACAGAAAACTGAACGAGAGTGAGTTTTGATTAGATATTAGGAAAATATTCTTTACTGTGAGAGTGGTGAGGAACTGGTGCAGGCTGCCCAGAGAAGCTGTGGCTGCCCCATCCCTGGAAGTGTTCAAGGCCAGGCAGGATGGAGCTTGGGTTGGAAGAGGTGACCTTTAAGGTCCCTTCCAGCCCAAGCCATTCTGTGATACTATGACACCATACTGGTGGCACTGAACTACATCAGCCTTCAACTGGAGACTGCCTCACTAAACTGCTGAAGGCCAAAGCAACCAGCAGTTTTATTTTAAGGAATGCCTTTGAATAAAAGGTCTCAAAGAATTCATCTCAAATTTGGACATTTTTCAGGGAATCTGATGGGCAGATTTATTCTGGACCCAGTGTCCTGCCTTACTGTCTGGCCTGGGATATCTGTGGTGCTTCACCTATTTAAGTTTAATACAAGGCCCTGAACCATGATATCCCCCATAAAGCCCTATCCCACTTTAAAACTGCTCTATTATTGTACCATCTCAAACTAGTCCTCGAATACCAACCTACTCATTGGTCTGTTCACCTTTTAAAATGTGGTTCTGGTTCACCCCATAAATCTGGGACCTTGGTGTGTTTCATTTATTAGTTTAATTATTGATCTCTCTGTCTCTAAACCTGACTGACTCCACCCCTGCGAGTGTGGACATATTTTCTTTTCTGGTTAACAGCTGCTGTGTGCAAGCTCTCACACAGTGGCCAAGGGAGATCCCAGAGGATGAGAACCCAGTTTTTGTGGGGGTCATAAGGCAGAGAAAAAGGGTTGCTCCCCTGTGGTCTGCTTTCATTGCCTGTGCACCTCCTCATTCCCATTCCCCACAGCAAATTCCCATTCCCACCTCCATCACCACAGTGAGTGTGTTGCTCATCTTCACAGTAGCATCTAAACTCTTGAATGTTGGATTATGCAGCAGGTGTCTCCATCTCATACAGGGCAAAAATAGTACTTAAAGTTCCTTTGGTGTTTTTGACACTGTCTCAGAGCTACAAGGATCCTGCTTAGGAAATGCTATTCTTTAAACACATTCATGTTCTTTTTTTTTTTTTTTTAAAAAAGATTATAATATCCGTCTCATAAACCAGAGTACATCGAAATCGAAAACTTTGAGCTCTGACTCTTCCTAAGCAAAATCAAAGGCAATCTTCAATTCCTAAGGGGTCTCCTATTTCTCCCTACCACGGCACCAGTTTGGAGGCCTTTTAAAAAAAAAAGAGAAGAACTTTCATCATGGACATTAAAGGTCCCAAGTAATAGGGGAAGGTACTATGCTCCTTTTTAGCTCTATTTCTGGCTCAATAAATCTACTACTTATAAAATGCAACACGTACAAGTGGCACTAGACTTTGGAAACTGAGGGACTGGAGGTGACTCAGGATTGTCCCCTCCTCACTAGGCCCTGAATACATTATGAATTGCTGATATGACAATGTCCTTAAACCATCCACAAATGCATAAAGATTTAGTTTTAAATTTTGGTCATCTCTGAAGTGGTCCAGCAATTGGACTATACTATCATTGTAGGCACCCTCTAACTGCAACATTCTATTCTATTCTATTCTATTCTATTCTATTCTATTCTATTCTATTCTATTCTATTCTATTCTATACACGTGGCAAATAATTTAACCTTGAAACACTTCTAGCTGTGTCTCAAAAGGAAAGTGAAACCCAGGACCATGTGGATTTGAAATTAAAAAAAAAATGGGGATTCTGGGAAATGATTCATTACACCTTTAAGCAAAATACACTCCAAAGAAAGGATGGGTTTGAGAGATGCCAGCCCATGGGTTGTCCTCAATATTCACCTCTGGGCAGCTTCCAGGCTTCATTCTGGCTTTGGTGGATTCTGTTCCATAGTCCATAAATATCCCAGCAAAGGTCTTTGATAAACTCCAGGCCAAACCCCGTGACAGGAAACCCCCTTATTTTTGGTCCTGGCAGAGAGACTTTTAAAAATCCTACTAGGCACCTAACCATGTTTAAGCTCATTTAAAATGAGCTAAGATCATTTAAGTACTTCTCAAAAAGTCAGTTTTCTTTATCTCATTGCAATTTCTGGAGAAAATAATATATGAAATATTTAATTTTTTAGCTAATTTTAAATTAAGCACATTGTGATTGTATTTCTTGCTTCTGTCTTAACCCAAGTGCCAACAGTGGCAATAATTTTTAGTGCTAATGTAAGTGGTAGAAACTTTTTAATTGCTTGTTTTTCTAACAACTTTTTTTTTCTGTTCACATTTGTAATCTTAACAAGGGAGAAAATGCTTATAGGGACAACATAAAGGTAGAGTAAGTCACAGAAATGTAGTCAAGAAGAATAATGGGTATTAAATCAATATTTATAAACATAACAGCTAATAGAAAAACAGACTCATACCCATTTATTTTAAAAATAGGTCACTTCAAACCCACGTAAATGAATATTTAATTTAATGTGTTTTTTCTATATCAAGTATAGTTCCCTTTATAAAAGCCCATGAACAATGACAATAATGCACAATAAATATTAATAATTACCCATAATGGGTAATTAAAGTTTAATAATTAGTATGAAAGTCAAAATAACAAGAAAGAATCACTTGATCACATTCAAAACATTCAGTATTTGAAGAATGTTGTATAATCATTTCAGCATAGGTTAATGATTGTCCATTTGAAGTCTGCACTCATTTACGTTCATGGTTATTGGAATGTAACAGTTGATAGAGCATTTCATGATAGAAAAAATTGAATATGTAAATACTATTCTGAATGTGAGTCCACTGTGATGGGGTTATCTCTGCAAATGTAGTTCACATTGGTGGTATTCTATAAGGAGGGGTTTTTTTGAAGTGCCGTTGCAAAAATGGGTGTAATTTGGGGGAGTTCAGGTCAATATGCTTTACAGAAATAGAGAGATTTTGTGTATATAAACACTGCTCAAGTGAACCAAATGGGTGTAGTATAAAATACCCTGCTACCCTGCAGCTGAGGGTCTGGATCATATTTTCCAACACTTTGCAGAGTTAGAGTTTTATGTCTTTTGCAATAGGTTTTGGGATTCTGAGCAATTTTCTGTATGAAATTCCAGTCCTTGACATACTCCAATAGAAAGAAAAGAAATACCTTATCAAAAATGTACTTTGGGCTTGTGGGACTCATTTATAAAGACAAGGAGCAGAAGACAACCCAAAATGCATCTCCTGTGGGGTAACATGCTGATATTTCAAAATGCATCCAGTACTTTCTGAGGTCTTATGTTTTTGGTTGGGGGTTTTTTTTGTGTGGGTTTTGGATTTTTTTCAGATGAAATATTTTTTGCCTTCTGCAAAAGGAGTAAATTTATTTTCAGTAAAACAGGTCAATTTTTGCTGAATGCTATAAGGTTTTGTCATTAACATTTTTACAGGCTACATTTTAATCCAGAATTCTAGGAATTTATATTCTTTTGTTAACAATCAACATTCTCCACACTTTCCAAGTTTTGAACACTGTGGCCACTGAACAACTTCCATCATCTTGCATTCAAGGTGAGATTTGTGGTCAGCTGGACAAACCACCTAAAACCCCACATTTCTTTGTTGATTTTTTTAAAAAATTTTTATTGAGTGTCATCAAACTGTTTCCTGATCCTGTTGTCTGTGCATCTGCATGGAAAAGCAGGAAACACTCTTCTTCTGCACAAATACAGGAGCACTCTGAACTTTTTTTATATTGGGATAGTACAAGGAGACCATAATCAGGGATTTATCACATGGTAATCCCTGTGTCTGAGACCAGTTAAGTGAAGTGAGGAGTGCAGATGAACGAGAAAATTACTAAACAAGGAAAGATGTTTCTCCAGCCATATAATTATTTACAGTAATGACCAATCTCTGCCGTTTCACTGCTTCATGCCCTCTGGTGCTATTGGTGGTCACGCTGTTTTGCAATGGGTTTATCTTTCCCATTTCATAAATGAGGAAAATGAGAGTAACTTGCTGGAGGTGGTAAAAGAAACATGGGGAGCTGCCAGGATTTGAAATACTCATGGTAAACAAAATCCTGGGTAAGAGGAGAGGGAGAGGCTTTAAGAAAGCTGCAGTTTCCATATCCAATACTAGAGAAACTCCAGCACACCTGCTCCTACATTCGGACCTATAGGCAGCCCCAGCATTGTCCCACCAGTGTCCCAAATAAAAATCCCCAATACCCACCATCATAGTATAGAACCATAGAATCTCAGAGTTGGTAAATTTGGAAAAGACCTCTAAGGTCATCAAGTCCAATGGTCAGCTCAGCACCACCACCATGTCCACCACTAAATCATGTCCTCAAGTGCCATATCTAAATGCTTTTTGGACACTTCCAGGGATGGTGACTCCACCACTTCCCTGGGCAGCCTGTTCTAATGTTTGACAACCCTTTAGCAGGACACAGCATGGCCTCAATGACTGTGGCATGTGTGTTCTCCCATACTTGTGGAAGAAGAATTCTTCATCCTTTTGAGAATGGGTTATTTTCTCTCTTGTACAGAGATGCAGGAGAAGACAAGTGGATCTGTGACTTTTTCAGACAGTGCAGGGAAGAAAATCTCTTAGTATGTAAGAGCATCAGCAACCCCCATGTACTTTGGTTTAAGTAAAACATGCAATAGAGGAAAAAGACTGAGGAATTCTGTGCAAGTGAGTGAAATTAGCTTTTTCCTAAAATGGAGAATTAGAATGTTTCATGAAATTAATGGAAAGAGGATCTTAGAAAGAATAAAGAGGGGCCTGGATAAATTAAAGATTTTATCTGAAACCAAACTGGAGTAATTGACTAAATTAACTTGTCTTAAAGAGACATGTACTGAGACATTGCAAAATAAAGAAAAGATAAAAGGAAATTAGAGAGTGTAATATGGCATATAAACAGCACTAGGGAAAAAAAAACTGAACGGAAAAGTAAGGATGCTAGTGTCAAAGGGGAAGAAGAAAGGCTTTACATGCATAAAAGTGACTAAATGTGCCATTTTGTTTTCCAACAAGAAATATAAAAAAATCTTCCTGCTTCTTCCCTAAAAAAAGAATAAAAAAAAAGAAAAAAAGAAATCAGTATTCAAATGACATACCTCAGGGAGCAGTCCACAAACAACTACACCTCACAGTCATCTCAGGCTTCTTTATTTAGTAATTAAAATTTTAAAAAAATCATGGGAAGACCCTGAGCAGAGATCATAATTTGATTTTTCCTACTGATGTGTACAATAAGCCAAGACAAACATTATAAGTTTTTTAATTTGGCAGGTATTTAAAATTATTCACAAGCAATATTTTTTTCTTATTAATACAATAATATATGAAAAAAACCATTTAATCTTTTTAAAGATGCCTTCATTTCCAAAGGCAGATAGCACAAACCCTCTAAAGCAGTAGAAAACCTTCTGTGTGCTATGTTAGCTGAACACACATCCAGTGCTCTCACTTTAGAAAATATTACTATGAAGGAATAATGTTAATGATGCAAAGCCCCTGCATAAACCAAGCAAAGCTTTTTGCACAACTCCGTCTTCATTCCTGATCAGAATATTAAATTGAGTAAAGAAAAAGTGATTTTGTTAATCTTGCAGAATTCCCTTCAAAGCTGTTCTTCTATTCTCTATATCCTAGATTAGTTGTTGTTGTTATTATCATCATAAATATTATAAATACTATTAGCAATACTATTATTTTTAAAATAAAATTTGCAATTAGTAGTCCCAGTCAGAGATTGAATGCACTGGATTAAATATTATACATATATTAACACACCTACATACCTGTATATCCCCTTACACATGAGCTTAAAGACCTTCCCATGAAGCAGTGAGTTCATAGCAATGACAATTGCTCATATTTAAAGGCTGAGTTCTGAAGGAAATGGGCATTCCAGTGACAAAGAAGGAGTTTTTTCAGAGTTTAACTTCACAGCACAAAGAGGCAGTTTTAAAACTTTAAGGAATTTTTTTTATATAAATTCTAAATAATGTAGTGCATCTTAAAGGTGGAGAAGCACCTCTAATTTGTGATGGTATCTAAAATAAGAAAGGGAATTTACATAAAACTTTTACTGCTGCTGTTCATGCCGGCTGGTAAGACTTCATAGAAATAAGTTGTTACATGGAAAATACACTGCCCATTTTAATTTTTTATTGTTCTGATTGTAAGGGAATCTTGTTCAAAAACTTAATTAATAGACAAATAATAATGCTCTGCTCTGAGCTAGCTAGCAATTTTTGTTCCAAAAAATTAAATCTATGCTTGCTGCTGGGGAAATATTGGGTTTTCTACATATCGTACTCTGAGGAAGGCAGCTCTGGGATAGATCTGCAGCAACAAGGCTCCACGGACCTTTAGGGAGAAAAAATTCAAACTGAGGTCATGAAAAGAACAAAGATTGTTCCTTTTGGCAATTATAGAATCTTAGAATGGTTTGAGTTGGAACAGACCTTAAGGATCATCTTGTTCCAACACCCTGCCATGGGCAGGGACACCTTCCACTAGCCCAGGTTACTCAGAGACCTACCCAACCTGGCCTTGAACACTTTCAGGGATGGGGCATCTGCAATTTCTCTGGGCAAGATGGGGAATGAAATACCACTCTCTTGGGAGGAGCCCTTCAAGCTGATGTTCATTTGAAAGTTTATATATAATCTCTGTGTTTTCAGCCTGGTACTGGGGTCATGAAGCAAAGGTGTCCTGTCGGGCTGTCTGGTCTCCATGGCCAGGAGGGGGTTTGCAGGGAGACCCTGTTCTCCAGAGTGGGTGGTGGAGGACAAGGGGCCAAACTGTTGGAGATATCTCAGAGCAGGGCTCAGCATATCCCACCTCATTCCCAGTCCATACCAGCACACTGAGTATTAGCTCTGGGACTAAGAGCTCTGCAGTGCTATGGAAATGCAACCACAGAGCAGTTCCTCAGCATTTTCACAGCCTGTGGCTAATCCCCCACAATATTTTTGTGTGGGTGTGGGAGGACTGACACTTTGCTGTGCTGGGGGCCCCTCTGAGGCCAGTGCTAGTGTCCTGCTCCTTGGAAGACTTCTTGATTCCTTGCACAGACAGACAAGCACACCTATTCAGCCTATTTCAACAGGATGTACAGTGTACTGATAATATTTTGGAGCTCATCAATACTACAGGCTCCAGGAGAACCATCATGCTGTTTTGTTGTAGGACTTGTCCAAATCCTAACTCCAGTTAGAAGAAAAGTGCTGAGGTTTTTGTATGCCTCACTATCAAGAAGCTGGGCAGAAGCAATCAGTAGGGTCCACCTCTACAGTGGTCAAAAGCCTCATGGTACCTACCTTCATCCTTTGGCAAGAGAAGAGTGGTGCTGCTGGAGACAACATATTTTGATTCTACATTTGACAAGGGCACACACTTATACACTCAGCCTTTCTGTTAACCTCAAATCTTACCAAAATCAAAGCTCCAGCAGCATGGAAAGTGTTCAAGGACAGGTTCGATGGGGCCCTAAGTAACCTGATCTACTGAAATGTGTCGCTGTCCATGTCAGGGGGGTTGGAACTACATTATTTTATTCTATGTTTCTACAATTCTATGATTCTATGACTAGGTTTCCCTAACTGAAATGAGATTTCAACAAATTCTCACTCATAATTTCACAGAACCATTCCCCCACCCCTCATCTTTTTTCAATGTTTTTGTGTTTGTTTTTAAGGGAGAGTAGAAAATTTCCAATCAAGTTCCATGTATATGTATCTGTCAGAATACATCCCCCAAAATATTTTTAAGACAGATGTTTAAATCTTGTGAGAATACTCACTCTCTGATAAATTACCCAGAGTCACTAAGAGAAGATAGTGGGTATTAGTCCTTCTGTTCAAAGGAAAAATCTTGTTTGTTAGAAACATAAGAATCAACAGGGGAAGAAGATCTTACATACAGGTGAATCCTGGGAGAACATAAATGTTCATAGGCAGTAGTGAAGATGCCAGTGAGCAGTGGAGTAGTAAAGCTGAGGAACTGAGACAGGACTCTCAGAAGTATTTAAATGCCTGTTTCAGGGAAATGAATGATACTCAAGCCAGTGAGTGAGCTGACAGTGTCCTATTTAAAGCCCTGTGACAAGGGAGGGACTCAAACCCACATTTCCCAAGCCCCCAGCCACCCTTCCTGTAACTGGATGAGCTTTTTTTGCTGCCTCTTTTCACGACATCACCATGACAACAGTGACTGCTCTCTTTTTTGGCTGGGGCTCAGTGTGCATATTGATGGTGATCAACAATGAGGTACTACCACGATGAGTAAATAGATTAGACCCGTGTGTTACCCCATGGTCAACACACACAATGAGCAGATCTGTAGCCTTCAGATCACTGTTGTTATTCCTTCTCCCTAGCCCTGCAGCGTCCTTTCTGCTGACACGTAAGCTAGCATTTGACGGTAGTATTATTTACATTTTTAATTACATTGTGTGTACTGGGTATTTACTCTGAGCACAAGTGGCAAGCTGTTTGGGAGCTAGTGTTTCTGCAGTGCTGCTAATTAATTGATGATAAATAAGTAAATAAAGAGCCCCGCAAAAGCAAAAGGAAAGACTATAGCTGGCTGCTTTCCTTTCCAGAAAACTCTATCCTTCCTAGTTTTTTTTTAATTTCTTTTTTTCTCTCTATTATCCATCACCTTTTAATTGAAACAAGTTTGGCGTTTGGCATTTGGCTGCCAAACCTTCCCCCATAAGCAGTGAATGGCACTGAAGACAGACCTAAATGTTTTTCTTTCCTTTCTTTCTTTCCTTTACTGGGATAATGGGTCCTTAGGTTAGTCTGAAATTCCTACTCATTCATCCCCTGATAAGTCAAGTCTGGGAAATCTTCTTTATGTGCCATCTTTGAAATTTAACCCAAGAACAAGGAAAGGGAATCATTGTGAACACAGAGCTGGGTTTGAAACAGGACAAGGAGAGCTCCCCTGCCTAATTTTTAATGAGAATGAAAGGCTATTTCACCATCTTCTCCATAAGAAACAATCACTTACACTGCACAGATAGGAAGCAGTTTACTAAACTGCAACCACAAGAATTGGGTTTTCAAATGCTGCCCTTAGAGCAGAGAAAGGTTTCCCAAGAACATCCCATTGAGCAAATTCTGGCCACTTTCATTATGTGACTAAGGCTTTCTTCAGCCAATCAGCACGTTCTAAAAATCATGTTCATTTGCTTAGCTGTTCTGCATTTAAAGATCTGGTCAAGACTAGACAAGCTATATATTATAACATATGTTTAAATATGAGTTGGCTCAAGGAGTGTTTCAAGAGGAGTGGATAGATGGTTTGTGCTCATTAACAGATGGAGTTACCCAGTAAAGGAAAGGCCAAATTTGGGAGCTGAATTATGTAGCAAATCTGAGCTTTCTAGAAGTGTTGATGGTTTTACAACTGCTTTGCCTAGATGGGAGCAATTATACAAAGGGCAGGTCCAGGCAATGGAGACCATCCCAATGAGTGCTAGTAGAGCCTGTAGCCTCACTGAGGGAATAATAAAGTTCTGAAAGTCTTAGGCATGCAAAAGGACTACTGAAAAAGGAGGCAGCTTTAGAACACACATCCAAAGAAGCTTCTGTACATATGGTTTTAAACTGAAAGGGGGTCAGTTTAGGGTCAGTGGCCCTATCCCTGAAAACATGGGCTTAGATTCTGTGGAGGATCAAAAAAAAAAGACTTGAGAAGGTCACAGGGCTCCATCCCCAAACTCCCACCTGCCCAAAACACAGTGTGAATCAACAAGGAAGCAACTGCAGTTTGTTTTTGCTGTTTTCACAATAGCTACAGCCACTGGTGTGCAGAGTACGAAAACCAAAGCACAGGAGTCTGTCCTTCAATATGTTCCTTTCCATTCGTAAAGGACAATCCATTAAGGGAACTTGAGTGTTTCAGTGCTGAGCAGTGTGGTGGCCAATTTTCATGTAGCTACCCATGAGCTGGAGTTCTAATTGCCTGTCAATAGAGGCAACAAAAGCTGTCATATTCAGCAAAAACTTGCCTCATTCTGCCAGAAAGAAATGGCTGAGATGAAAGTTTGTTTATTTCCAGCACATTCCTGAGGTTTTCAAGCCTTCCAGTTCCAAAGTTGTATATCCCAGAACATTTCTGAATTAAACACTCAGACCATTTCTGAATTAAACACTCAGACCTTTTCTTTTCAAAGCTAGGTGAAACAAATACATCAATTCTTTCTTTTCAAAAAACTTCAACATATAGTCTACTTATTCAAAAAGTGGGAAACGTAGCTGAATCTTTTCTCTGTTTGGAATTGTTTTAACTCATATTCAGCACCCTATTGATAAGTGTCCTTCACTGTGAAGTGCAGGGGGAAGTTGCCATAATCTTCCTGGTCAAGTCTATTTTACTCTGCATGAATTTCCATCAGTTCAGTCAAAGGAAAAGCACAATTAAACACAGATCCATACTTTAATGACTGAAGAGACTCAAGTTCCCACTGCATTGAATACTTAATAGCAGGTATTGAAATATTTAGTGGCCTCCAGGCTAGAACTCAAACTCCCCCTCCCCTCAAGCCAGGTGAGTGACTTAACTAGGTTGTGAAACTGCCCAATGTCATATCAAGATCTCTTTATAGCCCAGATCCACCCAGCAACATGTACCTTGAAGAAACAAGGAGAGAGGGAACTCCAGGAACATCTCATAACCACACAGTAACTGAAGCTTCCCCCCTGCCCTTGGATGCACTTTTGTTTTGGGCTTAAGGAACATTGAATTATTTCCTGCAAACTGGAATGGCTTCGACAAAGAGGTCTGAGATCATCCATGTCCCTAGAAATCCTTGAGGAATTTATCCTGTACTTAGCTTGTAATCAATCATAATCAATTAATCACACCACAGCTCTGGGACAATGATGGGAGCTGTGGAGTGCAATTGTCTCTGTCTTGCAAGAGATGTGAACCCCTCTGAAAGGAGGAATGCTGCTCCCTAAGACATCCTGGTTAAGGTGTCTGCCTGTTGGATGAGAGATTATGGGGCCTACGAGAAAGACAAAGACAAATTTTTTAACAAGATTTATTGTGATAGGACAAGGGGGTATCAATTAAACTGGGAATCAATTTAGATTAGACATAAGGAAGAAGCTTTTTACAATGGGGGTGGCAAAACAGATTGTCCAGAGAGGTGGTAGATCTCCCATCCCTGAAAATATTAAAGGTCAGGTTAAATGGGGCTCTAAACAATCTGATTTAATTGCAGATGTCTCTGCTTATTGCCATGGGTTTGGACTAGGTTACGTTTAAAGGTCCCTTCCCACCCAACCTTTCAATTGTTCTATGAATCTATGACTCTTTAGTGTCAAGTGAGAACAGAAATGAATGTAGGTCCTTGACAGAGGGGTACACTCTAGCTAGGGAGTCCTTATCCAAAAAGGAACTGCAGTACCTGCTCATAATTTGGCAGTATTGCTTTTTGCTCACCTGCTTTGAAATGACCTCCCAGATGGACTCCTGTGAGCAAGTAGAAAAACGTATCATTTACATTTATATTTATATTTACCTTTCTGGGTTAGGAATGGCATACAAGTCAAACTCTAACATCTTGGTGACTTGGTACTTCTGAACAAGGTACTTTTGAGTATTTGTGGCCCCTGGAGAACAGTATTAGGTGACACCAGCACCAGACAAGCTGACAATAAGATGCTGAAGTCCCTTACAAGTCATTTGACAGAGCTGCTTTAAAAGCTTTCATGGAAGGAACAGATTTTTACTGTCAAGTAATATCTGCCCTGTCCATGCAGGAGCAATAATCAGTTTGAAAGGCTGTTGATGAGACACTAAAGTTGCAAGCTAAGCAAGGTATAAAAAAGATTAAACTTTTGGATTTCTATTTTCATTCCTGGAGCCCAGTGTTGAGATTTAAGTTATTAAATCAGATTCTGAGTTTTCATTCAAAGGAAAACAACAACAAGAACAACAAAAAAAACCCGCCCACACATTGAGGAAAATAAAAAGCAAAACAAAGAGATGGAGTGACACTCCAATCACTGGAATGTAACCAGATGAAACCGTGTGATCCTATGCAGGGAATATTTGCTGCTGTTTGCTCCTCAGTTAATTAATTATTGCTGGCAAGTTGTGCAGGGTGTGGGCCTGTTCTTGGCTGCTGCAGTCTATGTTTGATGCTGAGGCCAGGGGAACTCCAGAGGGTATTGTAAAAATTCCTCGCCTTGGGAGTGAAATAGCGAAAAAAAAAACTCTCTGCATGCTCACTGTTGTTGTTGTTTCAAATCCTGTCCCCCATGGTAAGTTTATGATGGTCCTTGATACTCTAAACCACTAAAGATGGAGGCTGTAAGTTTTGACCATCTAAAAGATTTTGGGGAAAGGCTACAATGGTATAGCAGGCATGTCTCTGTGGAGCTCAACAAAAAAGGGGAAACCTAGAACAGGAGTTGGGATGCCTGTATGGGCCATAGCACATCTGGGCTTCATTCTCTGATTTGTTGTAAAATGTCGCTATGACCTCAGTCAAACCACTTAGGGATGGGTTATTAAAGGGATTTACATACCTAAATCCACCATGACATTTTCAAAGTTGGAGCTCAGGCACTGCTTTGTCTCTCTGCTTCCCGCTGGTGCATAAAACTCCTGGGGATGGTTAAATCTACCTTCCTGCTGGAGGCTGTGAGGCTTGAGAGAAGCTTCCCTTGCCACATCCCTCCTCATTGCTTTTGCTTGTCTTCATGCAATTTGCACTGATGGGGGACCACGAGTAAAACTGGATCAAGAAACCAGTTATGCTGAAAAATAAACAGCCAAAATGCTGCCACAAATGATGGGGGGGAGGGGGGGGGAAAGAAAGTTATTTATTTGAGTCCAAATGGATGAAATATTATTGTTCACAATGTAACACCACTATTAGCTAATAGAAAAGACTGAGACTGAGTAGGAGCAAGAAATAAATACAGGAAAATGAAAGGTAAGACCAGCTCTTTCACTAACAGAAACAGCTTCTTTTACCTTTATTTTTGCAAGTTAATTTTTGTGCTGCTAACATGGTGATTGATAATGCATTTCAAGACTTTTGTGCTCCAAGAATGTTATCTGTGGTCTGCCAATTAATTTGCCTTATACTCCATATTTGAAAAAAACCAAAAACAGCATAAATAAATCTACCAGAATCACAGAGTACTTGAGGTTCTTAATGACAGTTGAGTAAAAGCTGACTAATTTAAAATAAAGTCACAACAACCCCAACAAAGTTTAAAATCAATTTCCACCTTCCTGGATGAAAATTATAGCTGATCAAAACTTTTGATTTCTTTCCTATTCAAATCCCTTTCAATATGCATGATTTAATTAAAATCACCCCTTCTCTGACTTAAACTAATAGCAAAAGAGGTTACGTAGTCTCAGGATAGCTGCTTTAAAACCACAAGAACTATCCACAGAGGCAAAGTTCCATCAATTAAACATATGAATTTAATGTAGATAATTTATGCAAGTTTGGGCTCAGACTCATGAGTGGTTATCAGAGCATAATAAGATACTTGACCAATGATTTAACTGTCCCTGTATGTGATTTTAAGCTGTAGTGAGAGTTCTAACAGCAAAGCAAAATTTGGTTTAGCAGAGGGAAGGGAGTTCTGTTAATTCTCAGTAAGAATAAATATGGTTCAAATATGAACCAAACAATAAATACATTGCTATTTTTTAAAAATCCTGTGTTTTTTATGTTCTACTAGAAGGTGCAAGGGACTTGTCCTGTTAGAGGAAATGACAGCTGAACATAAGTTTAGCGAGACTTGTTTCCTGTTTGATATTTTTTTCCGCATTGAAGCTTTATTTAAATTGGAAAAAGTCCTTTTAGGAAACTGAAAAAAACCTAACAAAAACAAAATGATGTTTTAAAATCCATCTAGCAAACCCTCTCTGCAAAGTTTCTCAAAATGGGTATTGAAATTTTTCATTTACTGACTAAAACCAGATGCCTGCTAAGTCAGTAAGTGAAGACCTCATGTTTTGTTTAAAGAAAAAAAGTAGAAGGTGCAAATCAAATTGCTGTTCAATTTCTTCTCTGCAAAACAGAAACAACCTCAACCCTTAAGAACTATTATTTCTTCAACTTGCCATTTTTTATCCCCTCTGAAGTAACTATTGAAAATCAATGGGTTCCTCATTGACTGAGGTAGGGGAAAGTCATGCCATATATTCCTCCCCAGTGCAGGAAAAGTGAACGTAAGATTGAAGACTGAAACCAGCTTTTCTTTACGGGGTGCATAATGTTCAGAAGCAGATTACTGCTGAGCTGTCTACTCGTTTGAAATGTTGAATATGCAGCACTTGACCAAAAAGTAGAGAATGTGACCAAATAAAGATTTTATTTCTCATCTTCAGTCAGCTGACACTGGTCAGAGCTACAAAAGTTGCTTGAAAACAGGCGGTGACTGCTGAGTCAGAGGTTACACTCCACTCTGACAGCATGAAATTAGTTGCAGTTGGTCATAATATGTTTCTGCTCTACTCGTGGACAAGGACGTCTCCTGCAGTAACCCAGAAGCTTTGAAGCCTCATCTGGAAAGCAAAATCCCCAAGGGAAAGGTCACAATTTAAGAGAAGCAGCAGTATTCTGATAAACAGGATAAGGGAATTTTAAAAACTTCAAGACTTTTTTTTTTCTCTCTTCCTTCTTTTCCGGCCCACACAGGTATTGCTCGAGGCATCAGTCCTAGAAAAATTAGGCTACTGTAAGATTTATTGGCTGAATGCAGAGTTTACATTACATTTTCTCTCATCACTTTCTCCTGGAGTAATTGCCTATGCATGTACAGTCCTGGCTGCAAACAGTGTGGTCTGATCCTTGGGTGGCTCATTTTGGGGCTGATCCAGCTAAAGGTTGATATCGCCCGTGAGCAGCTGAGTCCTTTAAAAGGACTCAGGAGCTTGGGACTTTGCAAGGAGATAACATGGTCCTTTAGAAGAGCAGCCCCTCATTACAGGGCTTTTGCAAACACTGTCTCACAGTTATTTATTTCCTACAACGGCTGTTTCCCTTCAAGTCTGATTATTTTTACTGTAATTTTCTTTCATCAGCAGCCACTGTAATTGATACAAAATACCTTTAGACATAGTTCTAGTTGTGAAATTTGTGGTTAAATCCCTGTGTGAGTTTTTTCTTTCTTAATTTTATATGTCCAGTGGGCCTAGAAAATCTGGCACAGGGTTTGCAAAAGTCTCTGTCCAAATAAGCCAAATGAATGCTCAATTTTAGCTGGAAACACCAAAATCAAGTTTTCTGAAGTTTTACTGATTGTAAAAGACAGCCACTCTATTCTCCACAGAGCATCCCAAAGGGCTGGATTCAATAATCATTGTGGGTCCCTTCTAACTCAGGATATTCTATGCTTGTCAGAGGCAAAGCTGTGCTGGTAGGTACAAGCTACAGTACCCACAGAACATCAGTGGACACGTTATGGCCCAGTGTTATGGCTGGGCAGGGATAAAAGTCTGACACTGCATGACAATATTTCCCAAGCACCAAGAGAAAGGATTTTACTGTGAAAATATTTTATGAGCTCTGAGAACTCATGATTATGAGACTAATACCAGTGGCTGAAAAAGTCTTACAAGGTGTTCAAAACAGGCTAAGCACCTATGAGTTTTCACCTATTTTGTCCTATGAGTCAGTCCTTGAATTTTGCCTTATATAGTAAAATGACCAAATGTAAATACTAGAGGGAAAAAACCTCAAACTAATTGAGTCTTTGCTGGTAAAACTGGAGCCAGACCTTAGAGTCTGACCTGTGGTGAACAGTCTTAGAATTTTTGCTCATTTCCAGTACTGAAGTGTGATGCAGGGAAAGGTGAAACCCAAATAATTTCCTATTAAAAAAATTACAGTCCTGTAAAGCTACAATAACACCCCTGAAACAACATGATGGAGGGGGGGACACGTTGCTTCAAAGCTCAGTTGTATTATTCTTATTGGTTCCTTGAAAAATATTTCATGACACACGAACCTCTTGAACAGGAGAAAGACATCCAACTTTGAAATAATAACTGGGGGAAGAGGGTAAACTGAGCCATATTTTTTCAAGCATTCCAGGTGCCCTCTGCAATTGGTGACCTAGTGAAGTATGAGAAACAATGCAATCCCAGGGGCCGGCCGCCAAAAAAGATCCACAGCCACTAAATGCATTAAGACATTAATGTCTACATTGGGATCAGTTCTCAACTTAACAGGTTAACCTCTGGCCCACGAGGGAATAAGCAGCAAACAAGATTTAGCCAAAGCTTGTACTCAGAGGGTAATTGATAGCTGCAGCCCACCCATCTGATACATTTTTTTGATGGAGATAATTTTCCTCTCATAAGGGAACTATCCATAGAAATAATTTAAGTTGACGTCTCAACACTAAATCAAAATGCTGTGGTCTGACATAGGTACTGCTAGATGGTCTGAGTCTTTCCAGTCAGAGGACAGAGGGGAAGGTGGGAGGGAGAGAGAGAGAAATCAGGATCTGTTATTTTGGTCATTTTTTTAAAACAAAGTTTCCATTTCAGTGGCAAATAAATCAACTTTTTTTTCTGGAATAATAAGGAATCACTCCATCCCTTTCAAACTGATATATTTTAGAGCTCAACCAAATGTGACTTTTTTGATGCATTTTTGGTGAGTGCTTTTCATGTTTGCTTTATTTTTTTTTCATTTTTTAAAAATTCTGCTGAATTGTAGGAAACTACTAACTGATTTTTTAATTAATGTAAGCAAAATATGCCTGTAGAAGAGGCAACATTGATGTACACCTTGGATATTAACATTATTCCTCTCCTCTCCTCTCCTCTCCTCTCCTCTCCTCTCCT
>WBMV01009266.1:700879-891408 GCA_013396655.1 Campylorhamphus procurvoides
CTCCTCTCCTCTCCTCTCGCCTTTTGCAAGAACAATTTTAAAAGGTCTCATTTTATTTCTCCTCCTTGTCCTAACCTTGTGTTAAAAATATCAAAATACCTCAAATATAGAACAGTTTTTAGTATTCTCACATTTCCTATACAGAATGTATAGCCTTTAGGAGCAGCAAGCAATGTGCAGCAAATGGTCCTTGTGGAGGTTGAAGCTGAATGTCAATTCATCTGTTGTTCTGAGAGCAAGAAAAACTCATTTCGTCTGCTGAAACACTCAACATCGTTATTTACAAAATCAGCTTTTATACTTTAATTTAGAAGAAACAAACTTTTGTGTTAAATATTCCCAACAAAGCTATGTATTGCTGCTGCCTGAAAGCTCACTGTATAACCTTAACAAGACTTTGAATGTCAGAAAATTAATTAATTAAATTAAGCAATACAATGGAGCTTCTTCCCCTCTGAGCATCAGAAGTGACAGCCCAGCTAGTAATGTCAAGTCAATATATAGTTTATGAATATGACAAGCTTTTAACTGTGAAATTTCAAAAATAATTTAACACATTAGACTAGTGGGTATTGCAGAAATGGATTGGAATGTGTATTTGAGACATTTCCCTTGTAATATTTTACATTCTTTCATGACTCCTTAGGTTTGGCCAATGTTACAAGGTCTTTCAATCTAAAATAAAGCACAGAGTAAAAAGAAAAAAAAAACAAACCGAACATAAAAACAGTGAGGTTGGTTACTGAATAGAAAATATCACGGTAGTTATTTGAGAAAGTAGATTTGGAACTGACTTGTACCAGCTGGAAAGTGTTATTCTGTAAACCAGAATTCTGTGTACTTGAAATGCGAATTACACTAAGAGGAAACCCTTAAAAAATGCCCAAAGTCTGAAATTTGCAAAGATACACTTATTTAGGGAGCAAGAGGTCAACTGAAGTCGGAAATTTTAGAATATTTTATGCATTTACCCTTCTTAAACAAAATAGTAGCAGTCAGTTGAAACTGAAATACATTTTGATAGTTTAAATATAATTTTGTGTCAACACAACAAATAATGAAGAAACAAATGTGAATTTGTACTTTAAAAAGGTTTAAGGATGAGTTTAGGGACATCAGCTGTCATCTTTTTTCCCCGAAGAAGAAACAAACAAAGAAAGCCCAAACAATCCCCAAACTGAAATATGTATATTTGTAACTGTGTTCTGTTCAGGTGCAATGGTATCAGTTGGAAGCTGAAGGGTCTTGATCACAGAAACTGGCCTGAAGGACCATTTTTCTTTAAAATTAATTGAGTATTTGCAACATCTTGATTTGGGACGTTTTGTTTTCCTTGTGCAGCATTCAGTCAGGTCTGCTGATCATTGGACTGTTCCCTTGGGTGCAAATAAATTTCATATAATGAAGGTTTTTCCTTATTGCTGAAAGCTTTAGTCCCTGTTTTATTTCCCGTCACACAGTAACTATACTACTATCTATAGTAAATTACTGTGACCCATTTGCATCCTTTTCTTAACCTAGGGGTGATTTTACTGGCCCCATGGGTGGGTGACATTGATTTACTCCATCATTTCCTCTGGACAGAGGTCAGCAGTTTAAGAAGCACTGGGACAAGTTTAAAGTAATATCAGATAATTGAAAATTAAATAATACCAACTAGGTCTCAACAGCCTTACGGTGAGATGAAGTTCTGTTCTGTGTAAAAAGGCAGCCTGAGCCTCATCTTCAGTCTCATGAAAGTAAGGGCCAGGTCCTTACCTGACTGCAAATTTTTTACATTCTGTCGAGGTTCAGTGATTTATTTCATCTGGCATTGTGTTGCTGGTGATAGATATTTTATTTACATTCCCATAAGCCAAAAAAGAGGACATGCAAGGATGAAAATCTATCCCTCTAAAAGCACACTCACCATGGTCATCATGAGGGAGGGCTGGTTAGTCTGCATTATGACCAGCATATTTGAAAGGAAATTCTGCTTTGTGTTGCCACTTTAAACTTTTTTTTTCTTTTTTCTCCCTTTTTTTTTTTTTTTTACAGCACAGACTTCAAAATGCTTCTTTGAAACAACTGAAGAGTGAACTTTAATTCATGTTTTTTAAACAAAGGTTATATGAGACTTACAGAAGCCTCACAAAGGAAAAATATCAGCAAGAATTGCACATTACATTTAGAGTGCTACTGACTTTCAAATTTCTCTACAGGTATTATTTCCCATGAATAGGAACAAAGAGCAAAAACAGTTAAAAAAGCATATTCAAATATGTGCATAAAAAGGCAGGGTAAATGAATACTGTTTAGTTTGCTGACATAATTACTGGAATGTAATTTTTATGAGTCGTAGAAATCTTGGCATTTTCACTGAACCAGATAATTAGACTCTGAATAGAACAGGGTCAGAATAATTAATACATCAAAACTAGATGAACTTTTTCTAATTATTTTTATTTAATCTCTATTATAATTATTGTTATACTCTGCTGAGCATGATTGCCTCATGTTCATAGATTTGAATGCTGTCTTATAGTTGCATCCTGGGACTTTGTGGAATATTAACAAACCGTGGCCTGGAGAAATTAGAATGGTGTCGTTTCATGATGGAATTCTAAATTGGAATTTTTCTATTTTTCTATGTAGTTGCACAAATTTTGCCTCACTATCATTTAAAAAATGAATTTAAAAACAAAGTCTTTTAGTTTATTTATTTTTACATTAAAGAGGAACTTCTGAAGTTAAAAGCAAGCTCTTAATATGTACCTCCCTCCCTCTCTCTTCTGATTCCTGCAACTTTTTTTTCAGATCTCATAATTTTTCCCTTTAATTAGATTTTTTTTCTGATTGCATAGTTTCTCTGCAAGCTTTTGAAACATCAAAGTTAGGACCAGATTCCACCGACTGAATTCAAACAGCCACTCAGAAGCATGGAGAATAAGGAGCGCTTCTGTAGGGAATGTCAATGTAATTGAAGGCATGTGAGAGATTTTAGTCTGCATTCTATTTTTTTCTTTCTTTCTTTTGGAAGTGTAAACATTATATATAACCACTCGTGCTGCCATCAGGGAGACTGATTCTACAAGCCCTCTGACGTGAGGTCTGCTAGACAGGGCCTAGGGGTTGCTTTGATGGCTTAAAATTATGACTCTATTATACAGCATCTGCTATGTCTAAGCAACAGGACACAGGTAGCTGGAACAGAGGTCTCAGTTATAAATCTTGCCCTTTGCTTTAGGTGCCATTGAGTTTAGTAACTCTGCAAAAGAGTACAGGTTCAATTTTTGGGTAACTCTGGTTACCCACCAGTTGTTTTTCTTCAATCGGTAATTTATGGGCCCCATTATGCCCTGAAACTGGACCATAGTCATTGCAGACTTATACTGGTATAAACATAAACAGAAATAAGAGTTGTAGTCAACTTTGGACTTAGAAATTCTCACTAAGTTGATTGTGGAGAGGCTTCTTTGAAAAAATTAAGATAATAAAACTGCCCCAAACCCTATTGGCCTTGGCTAATACCTTCTGTTTTCTACCACCTTTTGTCATCATGGACAGAAAGTGTTAATTAGAGAGAATGGTTTGTAAGATGTTTTGGGTTTTTTCTTCCATTTCAGAAGGTCACTCCATAAATGTGTTTAACTCAGCCCTTTTAGATTGGATCTACACAATAACTCTAATGAAATCTTTATTCCCTCTATCCCACACATGATCTCCATGGAAGAAAAGACAATATATTTCCTCAGCTTTCTCTAGCTGAAGCTTTTTTTTTAAAGTAAAGCAACCTACTTTTTATCCCTCACCCACTCCTTTTTTCTAAACATGAATCCCAGCCCTTGTCAGATAACTTTACAATGAGCAAAGATACCTAAAAAGATAAGTGACCATCTTCCCTTAAAGGGATGCCCAGGATGACAACATTTTCTCTACCAAGAAGATCTGAGTAATCTCTGTGGGATTTCATAACAGATAGTCAGTACTCTGGGAAAGGAACCTGGCCTCATTTCCAGTGCAAGACTCATTCACTTAAAGTCCTCACTGGTAGATCTCCAGCATACACAATCCAGGTACCAGCAGAAGGAATGTGGATGGCTGGAACTGGAAAAGGCATAATGAACAGACAACGATCCCAGGCTGACTTTCATGTTAATTACACAGTAGTCCAGACTCTATCATAGAATTATAGAATGGGTTGGGTTGGAAGGGACTTTCAAGATCATCCAGTTTCAACCCCCCGCCATAAGCAGGGACACCTTCCACAACCAGGTTTCTGAGGACCCCATCCAACCTGGCCTTGAACACTTCCAGGGATGGGACATTCACAGCTTCTCTAGCAGAGAGGACTGGAAGAACATAGCTTAGTTTGCTACTACAACCTTGCAGGTTAACTGGACAGATGCTTTTAACCTGCTAACCAAGTATATATAGTATGTTCTGTGATGGGAACCCCACTGGAATAGACTGGGCTGGCTTAAGGAGCCATTTGCTAAAATATTCCTATTAAACAGCTTTAGGGCAGTCATTGTAATTGACTTCTGATGTTTTCTAACAAATAAGAGAAAGTATTTCCCCATCCTTCAACATACTGTGTAACAATGACAATGATGAAGGCCCGATGTTCACCTAAATAGGAACATATCCTGCTAGAAATGTTGGCAGAGTGATGTGGGTATTGATGGAGACTTGTGAGGACAACACAGAACGTATCATGTTCAAAATGATCATAGATGAGAACCTGACCTGTCTTATTTTCCTCATCTCTTAGGGTAACCATGCTATACTTCTAAACTTTCAATAGGCACAATTGTGAAAAAGGTCATCTACATGGCTAATGTGCTGGAGTTAAATTATTCTCACAAGTGCATCTTCCTGTGATGCTGGGGGCTGAGAAAAATCTGCCTACAAAGGTCCTTCCTCCAACTGGAAAGAATTCTTAGTCCCTTTCTCATATTGTTGCAAGCAACCTTTCCCTCAAATAAAGCTGCATTTTCAGCATTTTTAGGTGAACTAAAAAAAGGTACATTCAAACTTGCACAGTTCTGCGCAGCAATCCATTTCCTTGCAGCTTGCTCCCATGATTAAAGTTCTGCCCTGGGTCAGCTAATTTATGGTTGATATCAGTGAAAGGTTAAGCATCCTGGGTGTGGGAGGAGGGAAGAGTGAGTGTGTGGAGGGGTTCGCAACCAGAAGGTTGTGTTCAACTACTGATGGAACCGAGGAAAAACATTTAAAAAACTAGATTAAGAGGAAACAGATAAAAACCAACCCACAGAACTTCCCACAACTTAGAAATATTAGAGGACAATCATACGGTCAAGTAGAACATTTGTCTATTGTTCATAGACATTTTCGTTCATTTTTCACATCATCAAGCTGTCTTCTCATATTTTTGTTCTACTTGAGTTCTTATGCCCATCCAGTTTCCACATTGTTCTCTTTTTCCATATGATGCAGCTCTTGATTTTGTGGAGCAGGTGAATTAACACTAAATTGTTTAACTGTTAAAGGTCCCTAAAAGCCCCTTAGACTGATTCCCCTGAATCAGTCACCCACTGCTCTCCTTACAATAAAAATATAAACTTTTACAAAGTAGAGTTAACAATATGATGCCTAAATACACACTGTAGGACAAAGTGAACTGTACCCAATAAAGGCTTTTATCTCCCCATTAACAGTCAGGAGATTTTAGAGAAGTCATTCACATGCAGAAGTTGGTAAGACATTCCCCTAAAGTGAGATGGCATGACTTCCCCAGTGAACTAGGGAAGATCTAACACTTTTCCCAGTTCTACACAGTGCACCCTTTCTGTCTGAGAGTGAGAGGTGAAAGCAGTGTGGAATTTTCTCTCATTGCCTATTTCCACTTCTGATATGAGCTCATTTCCACAGAAGTGTTTTATCTGAAGTTTTCAGAATGGTATCCTAGAATTTTCTTTGAGGCATCATTTTGAGCAATGCAGAAAGATGATTCCTGCTGATTTATAAAGATGGTGAATTGCATCATCTTTCCTTACCCTTTTTCCCACTGTCATTTTAAAGGCTACAGGGAGCAACACAAAACAAGAGTTAGGCTCAGCCCCCAAATATGAAGGAGTCAAAGAAAGGATCTCAGTTCTCACAGTGGTATCTAGGTGAAAACTGAAATGAGTTTCCATCATGAAAAATATTTTTTTCAGTTTTGAGCTTCCAAATAAAGCAAGACATTGATAGTTTGGCTCAGGATGATCCTGAGCTGGTGCACTTGCCCTGTGAGGACATGATGTGAGCTTGTTCAGCCTGGAGAAGGGGTGGTTTGCTGGGATCTGACAGGATCTTCTCAATGTCAAAAAATATATCAAAGAACACTTCAGGGAGACCTTAGGATGGCCTTCCAGTACCAAAAGTGACATACAAGAGAGCTGGATATGGACTTTTTACAGGGCACACAGGGATAGGAGAAGGGTTAATGGCTTTAAACTGAGATATTAGGAAGAAATTATTTACTGTGAGGGTGGTGAGGCCCCGAAACAGTTTGCCCAGGGAAGCTGTGGATGCCCCATCCCTGGAAGTGTCCAAGGGCAGGTTGGATGAGGCTCTGAGTAACCTGATATAGTGTCCCTGCCCATGGCAGGGGATGTTGGAATGGAATGGTTTTTATGGTCCCCTCCAAATCATTCTATGATTCTACCTTACTAAGAAGATGAAGTCAGGATCTTAATGGGAAAGTATCATGGTTTGAACAAACTGGTCTGACCTTGCTCAGAGCAGAAGACTGGACCAGGGATTTCCTGAGGTTCCTTTCCACCTGAATGATTCTATAATTGTAGAAATAAAGCTCTGACATAAAGATTCTGACTCATTATTGTCTTATTTATAAAAGATAAAAACTTCCTTAGCTAGACACATATAGAGATCATCTCTAATATAAAAAGACCAAGCAACTTCCAATGACACCGTGGTATCAGTTTATCTAAACATTTGCATCTTTGATGAAAGTCCTGCTGTGCTCTCCCTCTTGTTGAAGCCAAAAAACAACAGAAAGTAGTGACATACCCATTCCTTAACTGTGGACGTTGATCTTAGAGTCTGTGAGGGAAGCTAAATGTTTATAAGTACAGTTTGTCTCTGTCAGTGCAGGTTCATGAAATAGGTCAGGGGAATCAACCCAGACGTGTCAAATGCTGTGCATGGAGACTAATGCCAATAATACAATTACTGTGACTATCTGACACTTCTAATAATGTTTTCTTCCCTGTATTTGTAATAAAATTCATGTATTCCAATTTTAGATTAGCAAAATTTCTCAAAAAATTTGTTTAAATTCATAGCTCATATTCTCCCTAATTAACAACAGAAGAGCCAAAACACCATCACAACAAAATAACACGTATAATGTTCTTATTTGATCAGTTCTGTTCAGATGACTGCTACTTGGAATGACAAATGGCACCAAACTTTCTGGATTATAAATACAAATATTTGAGCACCTCCTCTGATTAGACACAACTGAGACCCTAGCAGCAAATAAGCAATAAAAACCTCAGCCATAAACATGGGATGCTGAGGTTTGCAAGAACAGATGTTGATTGAGCTCTCACCAGTGCTACATGAAACAGGTATGAGTGTCTGTCTCTGTACTTGGAGCCTCCAGATCTGCTGCTTTCCGGCTGCATGAAGGCAAAACCTCAATAAATTAAAGGTCTGTACATCACAGAGGTTGCATAGTTTTCCTGCTTGATGCCAAACTGAGCACTTGGGTTTGAAAATATATTGGCTGTCACCACACAGGTCAGAAAAAAGATGAATAAATCATTGGAAATCTTCATGTCCTAGGAGCATATACACAACTGCTGTAGAATTGATGAGTCCACTCATTTGAACAGCAAAAAAAGACTAAGAAAAAAGAAGATATTGGTAGTTATTTTCTGTATAGGCTATAGACCAAGTTGTTGAATACAGCTGTTCCCTCTTGTGCTACTTTTGTGAGATGAGCAGAAATCACCAGCAAATTCCTGTTGTGGAAGGAAGGCTGATTCTGCTGACATAGACCAGCACAGTCAGGACCTTCAAAGGTCTGGTCTAGTAGAAGGTATCCCTGCCTATGGCAGGGGGTGTTGGAACTAGAAGACTTTTAATGTTCTTCTCAATCCAAACCATTCTCTTACCCTGTGCTACAGAGTCTGGACATGAGATAGGTGATGCATGCAAGGAGGTGACAGTGACACACACAAGCTCTTCTTTCCTGGCCCCTCACAATGTTGGAATAGCCCAAAGTCTGTTCTACCTCACTTATAGAATGAAAGATGCTATGTCTCAGAAACCTAAAATCCATCCTGTGAGGGTCTCTGCCTACACTGCTAAGAGTATGAACATGGGAGAAAGCTGGGCAGTACTTATCCATTCTTTAAAAGATATTAAGTCTAATCTTGCTCTGGCAGACAGCAATGGAAAAGTTCTCAATAGCTTTGCTGGAAGAAAACCAGGTCCTCAATGCTGCAGTGCTTTGTACAGAAGATCACAGTGACTGGAGCGGAGTTAAGAGTGCTAGTGACAAATGTAACCATTGCCATCCTGTGGTACCATGGGCTACTGCATATGGGTGGAAAAACCTTCCTTGCACCATATCACAGAAAACACGTCTCACCCTGGTACGAGACTTCCACAGCACATGCACTTCATCTCAAGGGTTTAAGAGAGCTGAAATATTGCTCAGGGCTTGAACTGGGCTGGATAGAAGATTTTGACCTTTTTCTCTTCTATGGAAAAACTAAGATATGGCAATCAGACTTGTTCCTTCTGCTCTCTTCTGCTGTAGAAATAAAATGTGTCTTTTATGCCTTGACTGCAATTGTATGCAAGAAATCCTACTTCTATCTTTAGGCTATTAGAAAAATAAGAACATGTAGTGAGTGCATATAATTGATCTGAACTTTTCTTTCAAGTGAACAGAAAGCTCGATAATTCCAATAATGAGTTCAAACAATCCCAATTTAATCATTTTCGTACAAAGCTTTCTCCCTTTCCTGCCTCCCCTTCCACAGACAAAAGTGAAGTGATTAATATATTTTAGTGCTTTTATGAAGAATCCAAGTCCTTGCCCATTATTAAACAAATCTCCACTTAGGAAAAGGCACACAAATAGAAATAGGGAAAAAAATTATTTCCCATTTTAGCGATAGAAAAAGCCCAACATGAAGTAAGGAGGGAGTAGCTTACAATGTGACAATCAAAAGTTATGACTAAATCAGAAAGATTCTGGATACAGTAGCTCACTGTGATGTATTTTGCAAAGTTTAAGAGATCAAATTTTGAGCTGGTTACTACCTGGATAAACCACTTAGGCATTAGCAGTTTGTTTTCTCTCTTGCTTACTAGTCTGTGAGTATAAACCTCCCACAAATCTGATTGATCACCATATTTCATGCCATTTCCCCATCATTATACACCCTAAACAAAGCTGACACCACTTCAAAGTAAGGAAACAAGTGACACAAGACAGTGAATAAGGTTAATGCATCTCAATCAGGGATGAATTTGACCCTCTGGGCTATGCCATATTCACAAGATTTACAGTCGGCATCAGATTCGCTGGTGCACTATACTTGCTTTGTGACGAGGAGGCAGAGCAGCTGTGAAACATTCAGATCAGTTAAGATGGAATTGTTTTGCACATGAATTTGACCCTGGATGCCATATGGACTCGGAAGCCCATTTGATTTTACCAGCTCTGCTGTCATGTCTTTCCAAATGATGCATCTTCAGATGTTTTGGAGCTGCATTTATCTCATGATCATGTACTCGGAATGGCTGAGATTTTTATAGTACGGGAAGGCATCAAAATAGAAATTGTAGCCATGGTTGAGGTCCTATTTCTGATAGAGGTACCCAGCTTTGTACTGTCTGAGAAAAAAGCTAAACAATAACCATAAACACCTGCAGAAGAAAGTAGAATCTCATTAAAATCTTAACACTCTTCTTAAGGTGTGTCTGTTTCCCTGGAGAATATTAGGGAATTTGCTGTGACACCTGCTAATTCAGGCACTTCAGCTAAATGCCTTAAGTTAGATATAATTCTGGTTCTGAGCCTATGGTGATATGGAGGGACCTCCACACAATCCTGAGAAGTGAGAGCACATCCAATTTGACAATACACTCTGAGCCAGGGAGTAAAACACCCTCTATTCTGGGTAAAATAATCAGAATGAGCACGTTGTTGGAGAAATATTTCAAGACCTTTATTATTGTTTTATAAACACTTAATCTGTGAAAAATTATGGCAGTTTAAGTATTTTGAAAACATTTTAGTTCTCAACCATTCCTGTTTTGAGAGGTTTGGTTTGGATACACATCCAGTCCACCCATTGTGGCATTCAAAGTCAAGTGTGTTTGCTTCGGTTTGCTCTTGAGAAAAAAACTGTAAGCATTTAATGTACCCCCAAAAAATTATATTAAATACTACTGAAGGAATGGGAAAAATTATTCTGGTGAATACGAGAAAAACTGAGAACCTTTCAGTCCAATACTACCTCTATTTGCTGTGGTCAGTATAGCTTGTCCTCTGGCAAAATTTTGGAGAAACCATAAAAGGAGCTTGTTTGGAAACTAAATTTATTTGGAAAAAAGCTAGAGACTGTGGAGTGTTCAAGAGACTATCCCAAATATTTCTTTGCTTTCTCTCAGACCAGGTGCATCTTACTTTGATTTCTCTAATAAAAAGTTGCATGTACCCATCTGTCCATACCAAAACAGAATGTTTTATGGCAATCACTTGCCTCCCTGTGGGCAAAGGGTGAGATCAAGAATGACTTACAGGCAGCACATTAATTACACATACATTGCACAATTGAAAATGAAAGAAATTTAAGAAACTGGACTGAATATGAGAAATAGCCTAAATGTGTTCTATAGATCAACCGATAGAAGGGGAGATTGGGCTGATAAACTATAGACTTTAAAAATACCAGGTCAATACTAGCTGCAACATGGTGAACCAAGTATTTTGAATAACCTCTGGGATAGTTTCTCCTTATGACTAATACCATTACCAAAATTCCCTAGAGGCATTTGAACAGGACTATGTGCAATTAGGAGGATAGAAGTATGATCTATATTTTGTCATGTCTGCTAATACTGCCATAGACAATAAATTTTAAATTGTATTGATGTAATCAAATCAATATCAAATTTTTATCATGCACAGGAGGCAAAAAAAGGTCATTTTGCAAGACATTTTGTAAGTACTGTAGTAGGTTATACACATCCTACATTGGTGCAGCACCTAGAGTTGCTTTTTCGCCTACGTGTTTGTTTGTTTGTTTGTTTGTTTTTTTCCCCCAGAAGAGATTAGGACAAAGTCTTGGTTTGTCCCCAAGTCTTAAATACTTCTTCAAAGAGTTTGAATTAACGCCAGGTACAGGACATGTACATTTGAATCATTTGGCTTCTATCAATTAGACAGATATGATTAGTTTCCCATAGCTCACAACAGTAAGGACTGAGAACAGGGGAATTTAGTCATTTTCACTTTGTATCCCCATCTATTTTGATGCATAAAATACATTTGTGTTAAATTATAGAATAATCTTTTTTTTGGCCTTCAAAGGAAAATCAAGGCATGAAACTCCAGGTACTGTAACTGTGATGAAAATGAACACCCAGAAAAACAAAGGTGTACATCTCAGCATAACTCAATTCCAATCTTGCAAATCTTATCAAATTCTTTGCTTTTGTGAATCCTGGTTTACAGAAGTACACAAGGAGGTGGAAATTTCAATTTCCAATAAAGTAAATAAAAAATTACAAGTCTATCGTCCTTGTGGTTCTTGTTGCAAGTTTAAAAACAGGTCACAGAAAATATAATCCTATATTGGTTGTTGATGACTTCTGATATGCTGAAGTTGGAAAAAAAAAGTCCTTTCATTCTGAGAGTTATGTTTGAATCAGCTGAAAAAGTGTGGCTGTAAAGAAGGAAAAAGGCATGTAAAATGAAACAAAATTGAGCATACAACACGTGCCCAAATCCCAATTCATCAGCCAATCTTAGAGGTTTTAGGATCTAATACATATTACATATATACATATTGCTTTCTGCAATGCTTCACTTTCTGATTATAAAGCCTGAGTTGGGACAATAAAAAGTGAATAGAATGGGAATGAACATGAGTATTTTTGGCTTGGACATGCTCCTGTTTGAAAATATTGCTAGGATATTTAAAATGTCCCAGATGAATATTCTTGCATAATTTCAAGATAATTGTTTGACCTAAAGTATTTATACATATGTAGACATGTATGAATACATATGTTGGATGGGAAGTGCTGTGTGGATTTTATGGTACTAGACCAAGCATCAGAGGCTTCACTTTCTGCTTTGAATGTGACACAGATAACAGCATTCCTGCAGCAGCAATGTAAATCCTCTGGGCTAACATACAGTAGAATCACCATCCATGGAAGCGTTCAAAACCATGTGGATGGGGTGCTTGGAGACATGGGTTAGTTCTGGATCTGGCAGTGCTGGTTTAATGATTGGACTCAATGATCTTAGGGCTTCATATTTCTATTTATTCTTCTGTCTGTATCATTTTCAGAGAACTATTTGTCCATATGGAAGTACACTGTCAGTTTTCTAAAACATGTAAAGAATTTTTGTTTCTTTAGGTAGAAGAAAACAAAGGAATGAAAAATCTATTTTTTGTTTATTTTTTTCCTCTTGAATTCCCCACCAGGAAGACAACACAGAGCAGGCCCAGGAACATCAACATGTTCTTTGTTGATTCTGCTTCTTCTAGTAATTGATATTTTGTGTTACACAGAATGTACACTCTGGATAAAGTTCACCCTGACACCAGAGACTACTTAAAATGCCACCAAGACTGAAGACACATGGCAATTTCTTTCTATGAAATGGTTCTTTCTGAGCCTTTGATCTCATCTCAGTTTTAAAGCACATTGACTACAACTTAATTCAGAGAGGTGGTCAAGCACTTCACTGAAATCTATTGTTACCAATTGGGTTTTCCAGACTGAAGATGGAGCCCTGTTAAACAGGTTAATGAACTGATGCTTAATGAATGTATCTGCCACTGAAAACCTCAAGTTCATAGAAACAAAGATTTTAGAGTAGAAAGGACTATAGGATGATGCAACTTAACTTCCTTTAAAACAAAAACTATCATATTTCATCTAGTTGTTCATGTCTGAATCCAAATGTTCAGTCAACAAGTGCTTAATAAGTGGACAAATTACTACTCCTCTTTAAAGAGCTGTGTGATAGTCTCAGATATCTGATTTTAATGTCTTTTTATGCTGTGGAGAATTAATTGAAACTCTTGCCAAGTCAAGCTCATTTGTCACAGATTCTCCCACACTTGTCTATTAGCAGTTTTACTGACTCATTTTCAAATTATCTGCCTCTTTTCAGCATTATTTTTCTTTCTTTAGCTTTTCAATTCCATCTACTACTTTTGGCCTTCTTTGGCAAGTATTTTATGACTCTTCGCTTCTGTGTACTGACTGTTTATTAATCCTTTCTCCCTTCAATACCTCCAGTTCACCCCTATTTATCTTTTATAGTCCCAATTTGCCACTTTATTTTCCTTGTGAAATCTGGGAACCAAAAGAAAAGAAGGAAATCAGCACTAATGTGTGGGCTGCAGATGGGACAGAAATCATTATCTTACTTTGAAAGCAAAGTTATCAAAATTGGGCTGGTTTGCTTAGGAGAGGTTTCATCATCTCAGTACTTTCTCATTTTCGTCTCAAGGCCAAATTTGAAGACCCACTGTGACTATGTGAATGAGCAGTGGTTTTCAGAGAATTCAGACAATTAGAAAGAATTTTGCTAATGAAGCCACTGAAAACAGTGGTGTAAAACACCCTGGATAACATAACAGATGAAAGGAAGTATAGTGGGAAAAGTGTTTAAAAGCATATTGGAGACTGAGGTGTACTCTGCTCCTGGACTTGAATTTAAAACAAATTATGCCTTTTAATCCTCTAGGAGCCTTTGGAAACTTTGTCACCTTATCCTATTGAAATTCTAGTTTGAAAGGAAATTAGGCAGCTTTTCAAATTAAAATTTGGCTAGGATACAATTACTCATAAAACAAAACCACTGGAAAAAAGCTATATTCCTTGTTTATTTATCCAAATGGAACAGTCCTGTAAAAACCACAAGCTGATATCCGCAGTCCAGTTCTTTCAACTCGCTCCATTTGCTTTTTTACCAATCCAAGCAGTAAGGGTCTGTAAGAAGGGAGGAGGTGAGTCTGAGATACGGGTTTAGCTGGTCTTCCTAGTGTCCCTAAAGCTGGCTGATTCCCACCTCACATGGTGGGACACACTCCTGAAGGGAGGCCTAGTCTCTGAACATGCTCTCCCAGGCAGCTGAATTTGAACCAAGATTCAAGCAGCAACTGAAGCCAGGTCCTCAAAAAACCCCCTCACAGCATGTTGTTCACAGATGTGTTATCCACTGCTGTTGTTCAGGTGTTTATCTGCTGGAAGGATCTGACCATGATGAGCAGCACTCTGCAGAGATTTCATCATGAACTCTGGGGTCAGCTCAGGACCCCAGAGCAGTGGAACCACATTGTCATGAAATACCACCAGAGGAACAGGTTAACTAGCCCAAGAACAACTACAGTCATGTAATCCTCCTACTTGTAGAACCCAATCTGTGTTGTCACACCTGCTCCTTCACAAGTACTTTGGATACCTTCAAAAGCCTTGCATAGCACAGTTATCTGAAAAGCTTGATTGCAGGAGGCAGCACATTTAACTTTGGCCATCAGTTTTCCTGAGGTCAGTGAAGAAAACCAGAAACCTTAGAGGAAACTGAAGCCATCATAAAGTTGGTATTAATATAGGTGGGAATTATCCTATTCTGGAAACACCTGTCTCTTTCTGGTGACTACAGGGTGTCCAAGAGGGCTAGCTGGGACCAAACAGTAGTCAGATAAAGTTAAGGGAGGTGAGTTCCTGCTCCAGGGTAGGTGTTGAAGCAGCAAAACACTGGTTTTCCTTTCCTAGATTGTTGCACTTGCTGAGCCAACATAAGCCATTCCAGCAAAAAAGTGGATTTTGCCAGGATAAGCAGTGTTCACATAAATAAAGTGCTGTTAGTACAGCTCTCCCTATAAAGCTATTGAGTGCAGATGAGACTTTATTTGTTTTATTTTGGTTTTCAGCCTTTTTTATGGATTTTACCTTATTATAAACAAACTGGAGATTTTGCCACAGTCTCTGAGTTTGCAGTGGGTTGTTTTTAGTGGTATCAAGGCGTGTAATAACCTTGACAACAGAAACCAAACATGCATGTTTAACAAACCAGTATGCAGCAAGTATTTCCTATATTAATCTCCCCAAATTCAGCAACTGGGTCATTTTTCCTCACTCCAGCTTCTCAGTTTAGTTTGTTCTTGAGCTTTTGAGCTTATGATCTTTGTGTGTCCCCTATGTCTGAAGGGGAGGGAAGGTATTCAATCATGCCCCTTCAGTGCTTAATCACAACTTTAATATGGTTTCCTTCCTGGTTGGTCGTGGCACATATTGAATTAGGAAGCAATCCTGTCCCAGATCCACAAACATACTGCCAACCTTATTTCCTCCACTTAATGTAATCCAGTCTAGGCCTGGATAATTGAAGGCTTTTGTTACTCCCACCATGCCCTTTTCACATGCTTCTTATATGTACATTATATAAGTAATTTCTTAACCCAGTTGTTCTCTCAAAACAGGTGGTCTATATTATATTCCTTTGGGCCCTGACTCTGCTTTCATTTACCCCATCATAAATCAGGAGTAGCTGTACCAAACTGAATGGTATTAGCTCAGTGTAAAACTGATGTAAAGGAAAGAAAATAATTTAACATTATTTCCTGCTACCGTTCCTTCTGTGGGAGAGGCACACAAAAGGAGCCACTATTATTGTATAAATGGTGTCCACCACTCAGTGAGCCAACTCTGAATGACTCAAAGGTCTGTTTGACAGTAAAAGTTGAGTTTGTCTTCTGACTGGAGGATGCCTGTGGAGTTCAGGAGCCCTACTCCTACCTGCTACACAGTAAAGTTGATGCACAGTCATCTTTCTATTATTTAGTGCCTACAGCCCTTCCTCTTTCCATTTTTGTGAAACGGAGAATACGGTTGCCAGAGACAGAAAAAAAAAAACAAAATGTAAATCCCTGAGCCTGACATTGATTTTAATGGGTCCAAGATTTACCCATCAACACTTATTACAGAACTACGAATCACCTCAATGAATCAGGTCCAGTCTTGTATCCAGTCTCTTTACACTTTAATTTCCTGTACTAGCCATAAGCTGGAAGAGGGGATGTTTGGTGGTATTTAAAAGAAAAGAAGAGATTTTTTTTAAAAAAAAAACAAAACAACAAAACCAAACAAATCCCCCCAAAAAACCCCAAAAGTCAAAACCCAGACTCTTTCTGAATTTCTATCAGTTCCATTTTTCATTCTATTAGGTTGATCCATCCTTTCATTCAGCTGTGGAAATCCCATGGCGATCTGCACTGCGGTGTGGTAAAACAAACAGGACTGAATAACATCTGGAACATTTTTTTCCCCATTGGCAATTACTCTGAATAGAATCAGAATACATTTTTCTAAAGTTTAGAGAGCATGGTTAATGAGGAAATTGTAAATGACAGATTCTAAACAACACGATTATATTTTTTTCCTTTTTATAAATTTTAATAAGCTAATTCAATCAGTATCAGGTTGGAGTGGAGTAAAGGGAGACAGAGGTCAGTTCATTGGAAAAACTTCTTAGATTAATGTAAAAATAGTTAGATTTTCCACTTTTCTTTTTTTTTCCTTCTTTTTTGATTTGTGAACAACTAAGAAAGACCGTTCTCATAAATGCTTCTTTTTTTTCTCCCAAAACTACAGAGAATGTTACTGTTAATGCAGCATTTCTGATTTGATTCAAAGATTCTGTAACATCACTACATTTCTGTGCTCAAAACTGATAGAGACTATCTTTCATTTTGAGGAACCGTTACTATTTAATATCTAGCAAATCACATCTTCAACACTGAAACACCCTTACTGAGAGAGCATTTTATCATCAAAACTAGAAAAAAACAGAGACTGAAAAAAATGTTAATATCATGGTGTATCAAGGGTAACTTTTGCTTCATCAAACTCAGAGTTGTGTTTTCTGTCCTACAAAGTAAATTTTTCATTCATGTCAGTGTTAAACGTTTACCTCTGTAGTTTATGTTTGGTCCTGTAAGGATCTGTCATCTCAACCTTCCCCTTGTCTCTTCTCCAGGGACTACAATATTTTAAGTGTTCTTTTACCATCATTAGAACAAACCTGCAAAATGTGGCACAGACCATCACATGGCTTAAAAAATATGGTGGCATCATCCTTAAGTTGTCGTAAGACTTCTCAGAAATTAAGTTCATAGCAAGAAGTGTTTATATTTTCTTAATACACTTTTCATATAATCCCTCTATCAAAAGTCATTTAACCTCCAGTCTAAAGGTTCCATCAATTCAGACTCCTTTGGAGATGGTCCCCTGCATAAGAAATACTTGAGGACCTGCAGAGTCTTCAGGACACTTTTTTGAGGAGGTGGCATAAGTTCCGAGTCTTGCTCCATCAGCTAGAGATGCAATTTTTTGGTAAATAACTAATGGGAAAAAAATGCATTTCCTCTTTTCTTTGAAGGAAATCTTTAATTTTTTTCCAAACATTTATCCTAGCCAAAATAGTCTTATACGTGTGTGCTTGAACTCTCTCACACAGAAGAAGGAACTAAACCAGTACCTCCCACATTGTGCATTTTCTCTAATTGCTTTCTTCTTCTATGAAAAGAGGAGTGAATTTTGTAGCATAAATAACTGCATCTCCAAAGAAAAATGCAACCCCTACTCTGCCTTTGAGAGAAGTGGTTTAAGCAGTAAAGTCCAACACAGGTTTTATGGCAATGACTCCCATCTGGAATCAGGTGAACCCTTTAGACATAACGTGGATATGTACACATTTCTACCTTACTTAGGTATAATATGTTGAAATACTCTGGACTTTGACAATATATGCACATGTACAAATACATACTTTGGTTTTGAGACATGAAATTGTGCACTTAGATGACCATTATAATATTTGACTATTAATCTCAATGATGCTATCCTGCCATCCAGAGCAAAACTCCATTCCTCAGTGGGTGCAATGATATAAAATGAAGTCAGTATCTGCATCCCTTGCCTCCCTATTCTCACTTGCAACATGAAGGAGAATATTTTGTTTACCCACCACCATTACTCATAGCTAGGGAGAAACACCCTTGTGAGGCCGGGAGGGCTGATTCCCATCTCACTTGCCCCAGTTCAGCAGCCTTTTCAGACTGGGAGGGCTGCACCTAGTCCAACTGGAACACAGGAGGCAAAAGCTGTCCTTGGCTGAGCTGGAGGAACCCAAGAGGACCCCCATGGCAAACATCTGTCATCAGCATAAATAACAGCAGGGCTCCATGGCTCACCTCACTGTTTCAAGCCCTCCCGGTGGTGTGGGTTTTGTGGGTGAGATGTTCAGGTTTAGGCTCATGAGCACATTTCGTTTCATTAGGGTATGAGTATGAAAACAAGGGCATGAGAAGGAGTGGGCAAGATGGCTGGGTGTGAGCCATACCAGGAGTCCGGGCAGGTTGCTGCCGCCCAGCACGGGGCTCTCTTAGGTGAACTAGTAAGCGAGGTGTGATGTGAGTCAGCCCCAGGACTTGCCCAAACAGTTCCAAAAGCCTACCAGAAACATTTCTGAGGTGGGACCAGCCTGCAGTGGGAGTGGGGGAGTTGGAAGAGAAGTGCATACATGGTACACGCGGGTGGCAGTCACGCTAAACCTTAACTCTCACCGGGCAGTGACCTCTGTATGTTTTCATGTTTATCTAAAAAGATAAAAGGTATGTGCTTGCTCAGGAATGAAAACATGGGAAACATTCAAACAGAGGAAAGCAGAAACAGCAGTTTAAGAGGCAGGAAAATGTAAACCAGCACTGAGAAACATTTGACTTTGCCTTTTTTTTTTTTCCTTCTGTAGAGGTCATGGCTGCATTACATTGAAACACATAGGAACAACTGAGCAGAAGGTTTTGATAAAGTAGAGCAGAGCTCTTCTAGGGATACTTCTTACTGTCAGAATTTGTAAGATTCTAAAGCTAACAACATAAATATGACCAAAGGGAACAGTTTTCAGGTTTTTCTAATTGTAAAGGAGGCATCAAGTTCAGGATTTCTCAAAGGAAAGAGACCACAAGAGCCAGAGCTTGGGACTGTGCTTTGCCTTGCTTTTAGCAGAAGGCCCAAGGAAGACCAGGTGTTTCTTGAGAATTTTTCAGCTGTTTCAGCTTCTTTACCAAACAGCAGGTAAAACCATGACAGTAAATACATTCAGGCCAACATAAAATAAATGAAATTAAAGTTTAAAACTGCTAGGAGGGAGTGTTTTGTTGAAAAACATGAAGGCAGATTCTGAGTGGATACAAATTAAGGTCGCTCCAGTGAAAACCAACAATTTACATGAGGTAGATGGAGCCTGTGATGTTTCTGAGGTATTGCCTTTATTCATATCTGATTTGATAAAAGTGCTAGCAAAGCAGACTCCCTGTGTGCAGACACAGACAGCACGCTGCTCAGACAAAGGTCCTGATCCTTATCTTGCACCAGTTTCACATTGGTGCAATCCCATTGCTACCAGCCATTTTGCTCCTGATCTGTTCTCACTGCTCAAACTTCTGCCAGCCTTGGGCCCAAAGTTTCCCCGTGAAAACTGGGAGAGAGAAAAATTGCAAAGAGGGAGGAAAAGGATCAATTTTTCATTTGACACCAAGTGAATCATGACTTCCTTCTGGGATGTGGTACCTTTTCCCACTGTTGGCTCGATTTCCCATAATGCCCTTGACCTCGGAGGTCACCTGTCATTGGAAGATGAAGCTCTGAATAAACAGAGAAGACCCTGTGGTGTCTCTTATCTCTCCATTTTGCCTCAAATCTCCGGGCGGAGTTTTAAATTATTCATCCACTGGTGCTCTCTGCGAGTTACACGTCTCTGTCACCTACCCCCCCTTTGCCTGCCCATTTGTGAGTGAAGGCGGTATCCTTGGGAACCTTATCAGAGATCACAGATTCAGGCTCCAGAAATGAAATAAAAGAGGAAATTGGCTGTATTAGCATAAGAGGAGTCAGCCTGGAGTTGAATACACACATCACCCAGAAGCACCACTGGCTTCTCTTATCAGCAACGTCTGATCACCACTTCTTTATACACACAGGCACACGGGCACACATGCACCACACACATGCACACACACACTCCACTCTTTAATTCCACCCAGTCTGTTCCTTTGTTCCAGCTCATACGAGGGAACATACGAAATAAGGTCAGATGGCACGAGTTTCCTGAAGCAGTTTCCAGCACTCCCAAGTTCTCCTAGGTAAAACAGCAGAAAAGAGCATAAACAAAAAATCGCTTGTTTTTCTGTTAACAGAAATGATGATAATCCTGTAGCTTCTACTGGAGGGGAGAAAAGTCAGAATAAAGATTTCAGATAGGGAGGTTCTGTTATTAGTTCAAGTATAATTCCTAGACCAATCTCCCTGTTTATCTCTCTCTCTCCAGTGTCTCAATGATAATGCATAACCATGGTTTATGAGGTTTTTTTAAAGAATATAATAACCTGATAAACATAGAACATAATTAGGTATGTTTTTGAAAATTAATACAGTGAATAATTTTGAAATTTAGAGGTGCAGATTTATGTAATTGAAACAAATTATTTTCCCATGTTTCCTCTTACATAGAAATGTTATCTTTGATAATACTTTTGTAGCAAACACTATACATTGCTCCTTCCCAATCAGAAAGCAGCACTGGAAAAGAAATTAAAACTATTATTTGATATTCTTCATGGCATGGTGAATTGGAATTTGAATATTCTGCCTTCATTGTATTTGTTGAGACACTACTGTATGTATGGCTCTGTATTTAGCTGTGTGTATCTTTAGTGATGTACATTATTGTTCTTAGAGTTGACGTTGAAAGGGTGGCATCTGCTGCCCCTGTTGCTATTGAATCTGGTAACTGGAGGAAAAAAGAGATCAGAGGGATTTGACACTATGGACAATGGACAACATGCCATGTGAGATCAACTTTCCTCACATTTTAGCTTGTTTTTTCCCATAGCAGAAATTAATTTCCCTTCTTTTGAGAGCTGTTGTTTTGTTAGTATCCAAATCTGGTAATTTCCATGCAGGGTTTTACTCATGGCAATATCACCATATCTCTACAGAATGAGTCTCCTTTGTTCTCTAATGAATATTGTCAACATCACACAGTAAACTTGCATTGGTTTTACACAGTTAAGTGGTGGGCTACAGTCTGTGGCTCTTAATTAAGCAGAGCTTTAACTGAAATGAAAAAAAAACAAAAAAACAAACAAACCCCCCAAAGATTTTCCTTAATTTTTAATGATGGAAGCAAGATGGAATCTTGAGGTCCTTGGTTTTTTGTGTCAAAAGAATGCAAAAGGAAAAAAAGTAGTAATTGTAATGGCTCCAGTTCTCCTTGCAGTGTTTTTTATACTGGAGTTATTACTTGTGTACATATAATAAAAAGAAAGATCTCTATTGGTTTCATTCATGTTGTCATGGATAAAAGGAAAGATGATGAGTCAATAATCCTTTCCCTATATTCAAACAGAGACATGAATTTCTAGGATTATTTGTTTAATTTCCCCTTTGATCTCTGCAAAGTCCTCCCCATGTCCTTGCCAGCCAGAGTAACAACTATCTATGCTTGCAGGGCCTTGATGATGTGCAGTGGAAGGGATGGTACTATTATATAGAATCAACCTTAATTGGACTCTGAGTGGGAGGCATGATGTACTAGTTTGTAACCATATGCAAGACTGATGCCAAGTTATTCCACAAAATTACTCTGGATCTACTGAAGTTGTTGTCAAAACAGTCACTGACCTCAGAAAAGCCAAGCATACACCCTCAGTACCTACCTCTCTGCTCTTGCAGTATTCATCAATGTAGGAGGCCATGGTACCACAAGAGTGTAGCTAGGAGGAAGATGAGTGTGATAGGAAGAGCAGGGTTCGTTTTCAGTTGTAATATGAAAATATCCTTCAGTTCCTTATTTATATATAAGTTGTTCTAATCTGACCAAGAGAAAAGCATCTGCTCACAGTGTCCACAACACAAAATGAGGAACGTCATTACAGCTTCTATTTGTGTGGCATCTGGAGGTTGAAAATTAAAATCTATATATTAATGAAGAGGATTTTGCAGATTAGACATACTTAAAGCAGGAAGGAGAGCTAAAGACTTGGTAAATTGTGTTAAAAAAGATTAAACTTGTTCATTTACTAATTCAGCCCATCTAACTGAATGGACCTGCTGTAGGCCTCCTGTACAGTCAAAGGAGCTAAATCTCAGCTGGGTCAGTCATACCCTGAAGACACTTGGTTATCATGAGCTTGCAAAGAGAAATTGGGAAAAAATTCTCTTTCTTCACAACCATTTCAGTACACTGGAGAGAATGAGAATGGACCAGAGATCCTGAACTGTAAAAGTGTAAAGTTCATATCCAGGTGTGACACCAACACTTGGAAATATGTAGTGGAGCTTGTGTGAATTAGAGATGTTTTGCTATTTTTTAGTTAATATAATTATTTTATAATTTTTTGTTTCCTGGGAGAAAAAGGAATCTAAGTAGCTACAGAAGCTCATGACAGAATCAAGGTTATAACACTGACAACAAGAGCAGTTCTCCCTTTATATGAAGGGACTGGATACTCGACTTTTCTCAGTCATTTCACCATCAGACTTAGTGAGAGCAAGACTTAATCTTTCTAGATATTCCTGAGGTCAGTGGGAGCTTCCCAGATAAGACATACTCTTCTTCACCCGAACTTTCCACTATTACTTCCAGGTAGAGTTATGACATTGACTAACATTCTTCTAAGACACGGAAAATCTCATAACTATGCAGAGCAGTAGAAATCACCATTTCAGTTTAACTCAGTGTTGCAGCATCATGTAGTGGAACTCACGGCCCATGCCATGGGCCCTGTTCAAACTATAATAATGCTAAAGATTTCTCCTTCTAAATAGTTGTTGCTTATTAAATATGATTTTAATGGAAGATATTTGCAGAACAGCTTAGAGTGCTTGTGAATTTAGCAGGAAAGATGTCCCCTTCCCATGAAGTAAGTGGAAGCAGTTGATGTTTCTCTCTTAAAAGACATCATCCCTTTCAACTCTTGAAGATGCCAAAGTTTTCCTCATTCCCAGTTTTCTGAATCTCCAAATATTTGCTTTTTACATATAAACATTTAATTCTGTAGCACACTGGGGCCTTTACTGGCACAAGTACCATGTCTTCTGGAATTCCATGGCACCACACATTCTAAGTCAGCTACCTCAAACAGACTATCCTGTACTCGTCATGCCCAAGGCAACTCTTTCTTCTCCAAGACTCCACCATCCCTGCATATCCGAGTTATTTCCATGTACTGGCTCTATGTAATTCATGTGGTCAAGCTTTATGTCTTTTCTCAATCTGCAGAACAAGAAATATATTTATTTATTTAATGAAAGTTGATATGTTTATGGAAGCACACAGGAGTTTGGGACTCAGGGACATGTGCCTAAAGGTAAGCATTAAGTCAGCTTTGAACAGGGCTCTACAAAGCGTTCTGGAATCAGTCTACACTTCCTTGTGTGAGTCACTACAGTATATTCCCACCTACTGGGTAAGAGGTGATTTTGTCTTAGCACTATCTGGGCAAAATGAATGGCAAACTGGGGGGGACAGGAAGCTGCAATCTTCCCTTTCTGCAATAAGTGTATTATGACAAATTAGCTAGTATTTACTTCACAGAGGAAATAAGACCCTTATTTCCAGAACAAAGGCACAGCTTCTTTAATGGCAGGTTTTGGAAGCTGGTGTTCCTACAACAAAACATCCTGGCAAACCTGCACGTGTGTGCAGCTCATGAATTCATTGCATCATCCTGCTGATAACAAACCCCAGCCGACAGGAATTCTTAGTTCTGAACACCTGTTGTCTTTTGAATTATTCCCTCACCTCTCCAATGTATTCCCATGTCATTCCCATGGCCATTGCCTTGGAGTCTGATTTATACTTTTTGCATCTAAATATCTCAAAGCAGGGAGCACAAGTTGGCAGTCAGGTCAGTCAACATTTCACTTATGATTCGTTTGTATTTGTAAAAACGACAAAATATCCTTTTATTCTCTTCTTTTGATAAAAATTGATTAGCCAATACATGACATTTGTGAGTCATGTAAGATAGTATTGTATTATGACTACTTTACATGCAAATGTGCAGAGGAAAAGAAGGCCTTTTGAAACTTGGTCTAAGCCATGCTCTTTATTCAGGGCTGAACCTCAGAGTTCCAGCCTGGATGCCATTCTCATCATCAGCTGGCTTTTGCACTTTGATAGTGTCAGGGGATAGTATCTAAGAGCTCTCTTTTTCCGTGTGGACCAAGATCTGCATCTATGCTATGAATCACACAGCAGATATGTGGATACAGAAAAAAGAATGTCCATAAAGGTCTCCAGAGATGGTCATCTTTATACTTCTATTTCCTAATAAAAGCTTAAATGATTTCCTTTTGCACTGAAGAAACAGATGCACAGTTTTTTGTCTGGATCATGTCCTTGCATGAGACCAAAAGAGAATGAACATGTTTCTTCTGGAAAGACCCACACATTCCTATGTAACCATTACATTTCTGAGATAGAGTGATTTGTAATTAAAGCTACGCAAGGTGCATCCGAGCTCTGCTTTCATATAGCAAAAGCTGCCCCAGCTGTTTTCCTTTGGACTGCAAACAACCTGATTTTGCAGTCATAAGTAGAGTATTTATTCTCCCCCTCCATCAATTAAAAGCCTGTGTTCATAGGTACAACTACCATATTTTACTATGGAATAATCTCCAAATTTAATTTCAAGAAAGTTTCAGGGACAGAAACATAAAAGAGCTTTTGGAGACAAGATTTCATCAATGAATACAAGTTTGGAAAACTAGCATCTCCTTGGGAGGCCAAAGATTTGATGTTCAGTAATTAGAATAATATATACTAACCTGTGCTACCTGTGATCACTTTTGAAGGTGTAGAGGACTATATTCAAAAGAAAAAAAAAATAAAACAAGAAAAAAGGTGCAAAAAAAGGTTTTTCTCCTGGAGACCTCTGTACTGCTTTTTGGATGGTGATGAATTTCAGGTGCTACTAATTTGGACAGAGTTCAGACCAATGTAGGAAGCGCAGTGGTCATGTCCGAACTAGTAATGGAAATTAGGTTCTGTATCTCCTCCTGTTCTTCCACTAAGAAATGTAATAGGATATTGAAAGTTTTTCTGTATTCAGGTTTTATTTAGGTTAATATTTCCCTGTTGTGTGCTGAACTGGGTTCTCACAGCCATGATTACAGAGGGAGCAATAGAAGTGAGGGCAGGTGAATTGGTCTGTGTATACATCTCCAGCTACCCAGCATGGACAAACCTTTGTGGGGACAAGACTACAAAGTACACTGCACTAGTGCCAACAATCTGATGCCTCAGTAATGTAAAAAAAAAAGAAAGAAAAAAAAATTAGAATAAAGGCCACTAATTTTTAACATTCCAGCTTTTTACATGAGACATACTTCATGAATGGATTTATGAGAGCACACAAAACTTACTCTGCCTTCCTGAGTGACATCCTAGAATGCTGCTTCAGATTCCAAAACCAAGCTTAGATTGGGTTGCATTTTTAGACAGTGTCAGTTGGGGTTTTGGTCACTTTTTTATTTGCTTTTTTTTAATAGTGGTGATCATCTGAAAATATGTAGCTCCTGAGCTCTCCATGTGTGTGTATTGGGCAAGGGAGTTAGGAATCAGAGTTATAAAACTGTAACTATCCATTGCACTTGTTTCCAAAGATATAGGTTATTTTAACATTGGCAGGAAACATAATTTCTTTAGGAGTTTTCCTAAATGTTCTGAGATGTCCTTGAAGAACCTTAGTTTTCTACACCCACTATGTGGAGAACCATTAGGAAAGGTAGACAAGTAAATTTTGCCAGGTGAGTTAACAAACTTCTTGTGGACTGTTGAGCCATGGCCTGTTGCTCTCTGGAGACATTCAAAACACAGCTGGACATGTTCCTGTGTCACCTGCTCCAAGTGACTCTGCCTTGGCAGTGGGGCTTGGACTGGATGATCTCCCTCCAACCCTAATGATTCTGCACCTAGAGCTTGGAAAAATAAACTGAAGATGACTGATTTTAACTCCCAGTTAAAACCTGAAACTTCTAAAAAAAGAAATAAACACAAAGTTTTCATTCTAAAGCGTGCAAGTATTGTGTCAAAGTATTAAATGTATAATACATTGGCTAGGACATTTCAGCCAAATCAGTAGGGTGTTTTATTGGTGACACTTTTCTACTCTTAGGCATTGCAAAACATCATGATTAATTAGCAATATTAGCTTAGTGATAAATATCTGTGGTTCTGTATTAACTGAAAAAAACCAAACCCCCTCAAACATATCCTCAGAACCACTCCTGATTTACACAATGTGTGATGCTGCCCTAAAAAGACTGTATTGCTTTACATCAGGCAGTCAGTGTCCTGTGTGCAATTCAGGCTCTACAGGTAAATACAATCCACGTTGATTTTAAAGGACATAATTGAAAACCAGAAATAAAATATGCAGTTATTGTTCAACTTAGCAACTCTCACAGCTATTCAAGCTTTATTATATTCATACAGAAAAATATGGGAGTGCAGATAACCAGACCACCCTGAAAAAAACCTCATTTAAAACTGGACTTTGGAACTCCTACAAAGGAAAAAAAAAAAAAAAAGAAAAAGAGAAATTTAGACTTGTTTCTTTTCACCCACAATGCTGATGTCTATTCCTGCTCGCTTCTTTCACACCAATGCATAATGTCTTTGGATGCTTATCACAATAGCCCCCTTGGTAAATGAATATTTTTATTGCAGTAGCCTTTGGAACTTTAACAAAGAAAGATGGGTAGATTCCCACCCACAACATTAAAGTTTTCCTATTCACTGACACCAAACCATGTTCTAATGTTTAAACAAACCCAAACGCTTGGGAAAATTTAGATTTGACCTCTGTGGGCATGTTAAACAGTTTACATTACAGCAAACTCTAGTTTTCCCTAATGTGCATAGCACTTTGGAACTTTGTCAAAACGGAACAGTTTCAAAGCTGTATGATCTTCACCCGGGGGCCTAATTGAAGCTGCATGAAAAGTATTTCTTTCTTCACTTTTTTCCTTCTTTTTCCTATTTTTTTCTTTTTTTTTTCTTTTTCCTTATAAAGCTGGATCTGAAGCTGGGTACTCTCCAAAAAAGCTTATGAAGCTGACAAACATTTACCTCCCAGTCCTACAACCCTAAAACTTCCATCGTAGAAATTTAGAGCAAAGGTCAGACAGAGGAAAAACATATTAGAAGCAACATGACAAGCCAAGTTTTATTCTACTTGAAAAGCCAGCTTTCTAAAGTTCTTTCCCTTTCATATTGGTTGTTTGAAAAGAGATCTGAAGAAAAGTCGAAATCCCCATGTAAATGCATATATTTTCAAACAGAAGGATACCTATGTAGATGCATATTAAGCTGCATCCAGCTTTGGTGGGCAAGCCATGTTTGAAGAGCATTCCCAATGCAGCTGATGTTCATGTCCTTTTTGAGTCCCCACTGAAGTTCATTTGCATCCAATTGAAATGACTATATAAAAAATTAGATGTTTAATTTGCGGTTGCCAGTGGCATAAGAAGTATGCGTATGTGCTATTTTCTTGCCAGGCAAAACACTTTTACAATAAAAGTTCTGCCTGTATAGCTTTGAAATGGATTGTATATTCCATGATTTATGCCATAATAGTGGATCAGGTAGTATAGTATATATCTTACTGGATATCTGAGGATGTCAGTCCAATATAGACAATTTATGAAAGAATTATATGCATATATATGTGTGTGTGATTTAAGCCCAAACAGGAGTGTAAGTGCACAAGCTTACCTTGTGCCCATGGCAGGGGGTTGGAAATAGATGATCTTTAAAGTAGTTTCCAACCCAAACCATTCTATGATCCTATGAAGTTAATAAAACCTTTTTACTGTATATTGATTTGAGCATCCTAAACCCCAGACAATCTAGTAAAGTTTTAATATAGGAAAATCATCGATTTCTGCATGTATCTATGTAGGCATGAAACATAATATACATAATTTGAGCAGTCCTGTTTATATTCCCATTTATTCTAACAAAGTCCCATTATTTTTTCAGGGTCAGTCTTATTTATCACTTTGAAAGTTGTGTGGTGAGGGGAAGGACTGGAGAGAACAGGCCCACTGGTAGTCTACAATGTTCTACAACCAGGTAACACAATCTTTCTTTCATCTCACTAACTACATGGATGGGGATATTTCAGTTCAGCTCAGAAAATTAAATCCAGCAAAGATTATTGGATATGCTTCCAGAATTAAAACGAAACTTTAGTCATCCAAAATATATGAGCTTCAGTGTGCTCCTACCAAATCAAATGCAAATAATATACAGTTCCTTGGTCAAATCCTCAAGTGGGGAAAATCAACTAATCTGATCTATATCAATGGAGGATGGGATCTCTGGTTTAATCTGTGGCAGGATTTTCTCAAAGAATATTTTCCAAGTGTAATATTTGAGATCCTGAGAACTTTTGAAATGCCTCATAAAGTGAAGACTCCCTGAAATTTTGAGAACACATCTCAAAACTGCGATTTGGGACTTGAGGGACATGAAGTTAAACTCTTTACAGCACTCTGAATATTTATAAGGAAAGAGAGATTTCACAACTACAGCTCCACAACATATTAAGTACTTGCAGCTACTGTTACTGTCAGAAATGAGGGTCAGGGATTTTGTTTCATGTTAGGGGATCTCATGTCATGTATAAATGCTTCAGATAGATGGCACATATGATACCTTTATCCATTAACTGAGCGGTCTGACCAGACTTTTCACTATGTCAGATTCTTGAGACTGATTATTTAACATTTGCCAATCCAGATGCACTGTATTAGTTTCAAACAGAAAAACCTCGGTGTCTCTGATATTCATCTTTTCTCACCACCAATAAAGGTTATAGAAATGTACAAAGTCATTAGAATCCTGTCTGTTGTGTATTTTTTGATAGAATGATAGAATCAAATAAGCATTACTTGTTAAACAAGACTGTATGTCCATCCTTGTGGAAAAAAAAAGTCTGATGCCATTTTTAAATTATTAATTAAATAAGAATATATGTACAAATAAGTGGGTTCTACAAAAAATATTTTCAAAAGCTACTCAGTCTAATTGAGATGAGCTATCTTAACAAAAATGTTCCCTTCAGTCATTTGCTTTCTAAAAAGTGAAGAGTTAATTATTTTTTTTAAAAAAGACTTTATTTAATGATTTTTGTCTCTTTTCACACATTTTAGTGTATCTACATGGCAAACAAATATAATTTATTTGGTTGTTTCTGATTTTTTGGAAAAAAAAGGCTTATCTGAAAGCATTTAAAGATAATATGCAGTAAAAAGTCCCTTCTCTCAGGACATCCTAGATCCCAGAAGTGCTTTTGATATGTCATAACAAGGCTGCTCCTACATGTGCAGAGCCTGACACACAAAGGTGTATGCAAGATCAGGGATTCCAAAGTAATTCTGATTCCTGGTGAGGATACTGAAGAAGCACAGTTACATTTGCAATTGGATTTCCCCTTGGGACACTGGTACCACAGAAAACAGACTTTATATTGCAGTACATGAAGAATTAGCCATGTAACTAGATAAGTAGTACACTGTTACAATGGTAAAATTTATGCACTCATGCACCTGGAGGCTTATGAAATATCAGGCAGTGGATGTTTTTAGGAGAAAATTAAAGTAAAATATTTGAAGTATTTTAATTTTTCCCTCTGTTTTTTGGTTTTATATTTGCCTTTATTTCAATCCCTTCAAATGCTTTTTGTGCTACATGTTAGAGGAGGAGTTTTTCATTCACAGTAGTAATGAAATACAATAAAGACAGTAAAAACTACTGAGCATCTGATAAATATCAGAAGTGATATTTGCAGTGGAATAGTCAGAGTGAACTTCTGTGTGGTCAGAGATTCTTCTTTCTCATAGGAACTCAGAGTTTAAGTGCATGGACAGAAAGAACCATATTCCTTAGTTCAAGCATTCTGTTTTTCTTGCCCATTTATCTCACACAGTGTACCTACATTTTCCCATGATTTAGGATAGCAGTCATGTCTATCAGATAGCCACTGTCCTTCTCACACCTACAGAGTGTTCTGAGTGTTGTCCTGATTTACTCTTTGGGATTTGAGTGCTGCAGGCTGCAAAGCAAATTATATGGCAGCAATCACTTCTCATTAGAGCTCCAGCCCACAGAGCCAAGGAATTTACTGATGTGATCAGTATTAGCTGAGATTATCTCTATTTTTTTAGAGATGCTGCCCACACTAAATGAATTTTCATTTATTGTTTTTCATGTTCTGGGATTTGTCATTGTGTGAAAGCAATTCCAAAAGGAGGGCAACTCATGTATGGCCATTACTTGATAGAGTGGCATGTAGAACAAAATTCACTCTGTGGAGAGTAATCCACCGAAGAAAAACAAAATCAGCTAATTCTTTGATTTGAATTCTAATAGTGATATCACTCAGCTAAACATGAATATTTTTGTGCCTTATTAAAATCATTAGAATATGTATAAAAAAGGGGACTAAGCCTTTGGATAAAACAGTTGATTTGTTTGGTTGGGGATTTTTTTGTTAAAGGAATACATTTTCCTTTATATAAATATGTCCTAATATATCAAAGAAGCATTCCTCAAAAAAAAAAATCAAAATTTGATAGTATCCATTTAGTTTGTTAAAGTTCTACACTGGCTTACTTTCTGAAAAGTAAATTGTCAAATAGTGCTGACTTGAACTCCTATCTGTAGTTCCTTGAGCTATTATTGTGAACCCAAATGCCTGGAGACAAGGATTATCTCAAGGTATTTCCCATCCCTCCTTTTCCTCAGCTTCTGCCCAAATGTCTTCCAAAGGAGTTTCCACCACAGCAATTAGCTGAGCTTCCAAGAACTCTTAGAGTTAAGTATAATTATAGTAATTTTGTTGGACGTAAGGTTATTCTGGCATTTATTTTGCATGTATCATTTCAGCTATGACTGGAATGGCACGGGAAGTTGTGATATACTATGGGCCATGAAAATTCAAATGGAAAGGCAGTTCCCTGTTCCACAGACTTTGCAATCTCTGTGGAGGACAAATGGAAACAGAAAGATACTCGACAACAGTAACTATTGTGACTGTCCCGCATGGTGGGGAGCACCTCAAGTGCATCAGGTCCAGAATAATTTCTTGCTGTTCAAATTCTCAGTATTGAAGAGATCTTATTTTCAGTTTCTCCTTTAACTTGTTTTTGAAGCTCCCAGTATGTTGTTTATATGTGGGCTTGATGCAATTTTCCCAGAAAGCCCTGATCACTCAGCAGAAATCGTATTGCCTCAAAGGAGATAAAGATCGTCCTGAGGCAGTGCATGATCTCTGCTCTCTCCTTGTTTTAATCATACAAAGGTGAGTGAAAACACCGAAGAAACTGGTCAAATGATTCATATTTCATGGATCATAATATTATTCTTCAAAAAACACTTTTTAGTATTCAAATCGAGAAGTGTGTAAGTTAATTGCTGGTACTAGAAGGAGAGAAAGACAACTGAGATGAGCAGTGAGGAGCTGGATTGTGTTCTTGCCATGCCTACAGTGTCCTAATGGCTGGGACTGCTCAGCATCATTCTCAGTGTCCTCATGAGGAGTATTCAAAGACCTTCACCATCAGCTCTCTCCTTAAGGATTTATACTACCTAAGCACGGAACCACGTGAGCTTATTTAGGTGCTGCTGTTCCTGTGTAGTTTGTTACAGATATCCAATATATTTGACTACTTCAAACAACACTTTCTCTTATCCCCCAGCTTTTTGACTGAAGATCCTGGGGCAGTGGCTTTTGCTTCTGGTGGTCATATCATATGGTACTCCTTATCCTTTTTCATGGAATCTATATGGCCTCAAGGACTGAGAATCCTCCTATTTCTTTTAACCTCTGATGTCATTTCATATTCTCCTCCAAAAGGCAGTGTTTCCTATGATTAGGCAGTTAACACTAATTAGTATGTAGCATGGCTACCTCTTTCTGTTGATTAGAGAAGCTCTTTAAAAAGCTAGCTTTACCTGAGTACTTAATTTTATACAGGTCTAAATGGGATAAACGTCATTTTAAATGGTTTAAGGAATTCCAACCATCCTGTGGAAATAATCACACTTCATTAAAATGCTGATTCCAGTGGTACATCAGATTTAAAACACAGCTCTTCTTTATTTCCTGTTTAATATCAGAACTAAAGCTTTTTTTGCTTGTTTTCCTTATTTGCCTCCTTTTTCTGTCACACCCTTTTCTCCTGCATTTCTAGTTATACAGCTAAAAAAAACAACCACACACCATACCACTGGTGCTAAATCATCTCATTTTTATGAAATTTACATCAGAGAGATTGTGGAGATGAGTGATGTGATCCTTTTCCTCTACGTAATCTCACACCACATAGTACTGCTGAAATTTCTATTGCTCTGTAGCAGTGGATTAATATTTCTGATTCATCTGAGCTGAGAATGTCATGTTTTGATGCTAAAAAAAAATATGGTTTTACTCTCCACTAGAAGCTGGTGCAGAAACATTAGGTGTCCTCAGCTCTTTGAAAAGGCAGCAAAGAAATATAATTACAGATATATACATAGGATTTTTGTCAAACTTTACAAACTATGTTTCACTTCTATTACTCAGGTTTGACATCATCTCACACTTTTGATCTTCAGCTTCTTTTCTCACGCGTTGAGCTGCATCAGCTGTTCTGTGGCACTCAAAATAAAAAAGTAGAAGGAAAAAGCCTACAAATTTTCTGCCAATAATTCCCTTAAGATGGATAAAAGACTGGGTGGCTATCACAAACCATGACTTATTTAGAATCTACAGGAAAGCATGTTCAAATGAAATACAGATCTTGTACATTTATCACCAAGGTCCAGATAGGCTCATATGCACTTTTAAAAAAATGAAAGAAAGGTGTGGTCAACTTGTCAAAGATAGTCATAATTAGGTTGCTAACATGGATCTCAGAACAGCTTCCTTCAAGTTCTGCTCTTTCCACAAATTTCTTGCACAGCCCAAAAAAAAGCTTCTCAAAGACCTTCCAGTAGCAAAGTATCCACATGTCTGTGAAACAGCAAAACCAACGTTTCCACTATCTTTGGGAACTTACACATGGCAAGTGTGAAAGGTACATAGAGAACATCTTGGCGGAAAAACAGTAGAACACAAAGACATAAAGAAAATATTTTTTCTTGCAAAATATTTCTCACTGAGAATATGCTGGGTTTATGCATCATAGTCATAAGAAGCAAAAGAACCATTCCTGGTTTAACAGGATTCACATAGTCAGCATGTTTAGACAAATACATGTTACTAATTAGCAGCAGTTGGGTTGTTTTCCATCTGAGGTGATCCGATAGAAAACTAGTGCTTCTTTCCATGAGAAATATTGAAAACTTGCAGGAAAAAAGTAAATTAGTCATCTTCTAAAAATATGAAAGAGCCTTCTAAATAGGGGCATAAATGTTTTCCTTTTTAGCAGGGAGTCCCTTTTGGCCCTCTTCTGACCTCATCAATGAAGAGTTAATTGTTTCTTATTGAAAACATTATTACAGGCACCTGGATCTCCCCATGGTGACACCGATGTTTCAGGAATTATTCCCTGATAGGCAATGGATTTATTCCAGTATAAAACATGAAAGGATCGTGTCTCTTTTGGTGCCTGTGGTACAATATGGCACAAGTAGTCCCATAAATGAGATCTGTCTCCACTGAAGTATGTCTGTTTCTAATTGGGAAGAATTTGGGTCTGTATATGTGTAGGACTAATGTAGAACTGTTTGGCAAGTACATAAGAGTTGTGACCCCTTGTCATATCTACCAGTCCCACATGATGGCCTTCTACTTGCGGGATGGCACTGGGCAACAGTTTAATCCCTCCCATACACTGAGGGATTTAAAATATAAATAATTTTAATTTGTGCTTCTGAAATAGGTGGCAGAGGAATGAATGAATTGGGACATATACTTTCCTGAACTGAGGATTTGGAAGTTGAAATGTAGAACATCCCCATGTGTGCAAAGGGTCTTAGTCCATTTCTTCTGGGGATCAGAAACAGGATATAGGAGAACACAGACTTTTATAGTCCTAGTCTTTTCATTGTCACTTTTAGCTCTTCACAGTCATTCACATGCTTTATTTTATGGACAAGGAGAGATAAAACTCACAGATTTAGAACTCCAGAAATGCTTGGACATGAATTTTAGGATTTTCTGTCACAAAAGAGCCTTCATTTCAACAGTCTGGCTGAGGAAAGCTTGCCTCTTCACTTCCTACTTTCTCTACCTATAGACATGGAATAGAACTGACATATAAGTGGCCAGAAAAGACAAAATTTGAGCAGGGGGAATGTTGATGTTGGCAGTTTTTCTTGTGTAAGACCTTTGTAGTTTATTTATCAGCAGACTATGAATACTACAGAGAAAGAGACAGGCAGGTGAATGGTTTGTGATGCTCAGGGTATCAACCCCCAGATGCACAACTTGACACAGTAAAGTGAGAGTTTACTATAGAGTGTAAGGGTTTACTATAAATAGGTAGAACTTTGGATAATCTCATACCTAACAGCTATCAGAGAAGTAGCCTAAGAGACAGACTAATTCAAATTTCCACAGTACTGGAGTAAGTGAGAATAATCCTGGTAAGCTCAGTGATTTGACTTCAGCAGGTTCTGTGTCAGAACAGTCCAACAGGCAGAATACAAGCAATAACAATGGAAAGTTCATAAGCTAATTGAATATGTATTTCATAGAAAAACCCCACACATCTAACATTCTTTCCAGGAAACATACACAAGAATAATGATCTAGATATTAACTTATGAAATGTTGCCTACAGTAAGTTACTGTTGCGTGTCTTTCTACTGTAGACAAAATGAATGGGAGGTTTTGACTTGATATAATGAAAATTTTCTGTATTTTCCTCAGTTGAGAAGCTTCATTGAGACTTTATATTAGTGTTTCATTATATATGAGATGGGAAATAAATCTACCTGCCTTTCTCTGCCAAGTCTTTTATCAGACGAGAACATGTATTTCTGCAGTCGTGTGAAACAGAATTGCAGATGTTCAGAGCCTGTATCCAGAAGTCACCCTTTTCTTGAGGACCCAACACCAATCTCTATAATATCAATCACCAGCTATTTTAATGCTAGCAGGGACAAGTTAAAACACATCAGGGTGATAATGTGTTGCTTCAGCTCCTGCAGTTGCATAAATGTGTGTGAAAAAACCAAAAACCAACAAAACAAAAATGGTCCTGTTTAAATTTCCATCACTGCAGAGTCATGCTCTGAGGATTTTGAAGAGAATAAGAATCAAGAGATGAATAAAAATACAATAAATTAAACCTCATTTATACCTGCATGGTCTTATTCATATTAAGAAATATTACTGGTTCCTCTCTAGGTTGGGAAATGTAACACTTTCTTTTCAGAAAAAAAAGAAGAGATCTAAACATGTTCAAACTCTGAAAATTACAGGCAATATAGTAAGATTCTTTCTTTCTGTTATCAATGAAACAAACCATTTATCCATATTGTATTTATTATCTTTCTATATAGTTTGGAGTTAATAGCTGACAGGGCACTTTATTAATAAATAAATACTGAAGTGGAAGAAGCTGCTCATGCTAATGTCATTCTCACAAGCAGTTTGTCAAGATGCTGTCAGTTTTTGTGGCATGATTTGAAAATTGTCAGAAAAATTGTAAAGGATATGTCTTTTGTTCTCCAGCAAGCAGACACTTGATTAAGGAGTCCATCACAAGGCTTCCTTGGGGTCTTCAAAACATCTGATTTGTTTTGCCAAGCTGTAAATGATGAGGAGTCAGAAACTGCTTTACAACAAGAGCAGCCTCCACAGAAATGTTTGACACCTTGAATTTAGTAACATTTATCAGCTCAGCTAGAGAAGTCAATACCATTTGTACACCAAAAATTTAGATATTTGAAAGCAATTTTGGTGTTTTATACCGGAACTTTCAAAGTATCCAGAACAATCTAGCATGCAAATCACACACAATATCAATGCAAACTCTGAAAATATTTCCCTGTATGGGGTTTATATGGCAAGGCTTTTGTACTAGAGGAGACTGCAGGAGTAGCATCTGGGAGATGACAACAGAAGCTGCTCCTATGTTGGACAAAGTCAGTTCCAGCAGCTCCAGGACAGATCCACTGCTGGCCAAAGCTGAACCCATCAGTGATGGTTGGTAACACCTCTGTGATAACATAGTTGAGAAGGAGGAAAAGAGCTGTGGAACATCAGCTGGGAGATAAGACTGGCAAAATGTGGGAGCTGCAGCCCAACAGACACACATGTCAGCAAGGAAAGAGGGGGAGGAGGTGCTCCAAGCACCAGAGCAGAGGTTTCCCTGCAGCCCATTGTGCAGACCGTGGTGAGGCATCTCTGTGTCCCTGCAGCCCATGGAGGTTACTGGTGAAGCAAAGATCCACCTGCAGCCCGTGGAGGATACCACCCTGGAGCAGGGAGATGTGCCCTGAAGGAAGCTGCACCCATAGAGAGCCCATGCTTTAGAGGATTCCTGGCAGGACCTGCAGCTTGTGGAGAGGAACACACACAGGGACAGGTTTTCTGGCAGTGTCCCTGTGGGGGACCCTTGTTGAAACAGAAAAGGGCCCATGAAGAGGACCCATGCTGGAGAACTTTGTGAAGAACTGCAGCCCATGGGGAGGACTCTTGTTAGAGAAATTCATAAAGGCCAGTATCTCATGTCAGGGACCCCACATTGGGGAGGTAAAGAGCAAGGGAGGATTGTGCAGCTGAGATGAAGGATTAAGAACATTCCTATTCCCTTGCACTGCTCAGTGGGACCAAGTAGATGAGTTGGCAGTAAAGCTGAGCCTTGAAGAAGGGAGGGATTGGGGGAAAGTATTTTTTCTTTTTTTTTTCTTGTTTCTTATTATCCTACTCTTTATTTGTCAATAAACTAATTTAATTTCCCTAAGTCACATCTGTTTTTCTGTGACAATAATTGCTGAGTGAGCTCACTCTCCATACTTTGTTATAAGCTTTTTGTTATATTTCCTCTCCCTGTCCTATTGAGAAGGGATAGTGACAGAGCAGCTCGGTGAGCCCCTGATGGTCAGAAAAGGCCAAGGCCAAACTCAGGATATTCCCTTAGAATTCAGTGAAATCCCATCCTAAACATTGCATCCCTCCCACATATCCCCAGTCACATCACTGACTGAGCCAAGCTAGATCCTGTTTGCCTTGGGAACCCATACAGCTGCTGAGAGACAGAGCTGGGATTTTCTACAGCGTTGATCCAGGACTGCTGGGCAGCTGCACAGGGAACTCAGGGTGGCTCTGCTCCCATTCCAGATGATTCACATAATTACCAGTCCGTAAAGTCAAAACAAATCTTGGTGCTTTCATTTACACCCCTTGAGCTTTCACAGGACACAATATTGGGTGCAGAACTGGCACAGTCCCACAGAAGGCACCCACTTCACCAGCCCCTTCAGAGACTGAGAAAGGGGTTCCATGAATAACATCATCCTTATGATTCAGTTTGCAGGTGATGGCAGGGTAACACCCTGCATTTTATTGCCCTTGTGTATTTTATGCAGTCCTTCCATCAGCTGCACTCTCAAAAGGTGAGTGGGCAGCACCTGCCCTGCCACAAATACACGTTTTCTGGTCACTTATCTGCATGACACTACAGTATTTAATTACTAATTCACTTACTATGTTTCAAATAAAATACAATACTCAGCATCATCAGAAGGAAGGCAGAGCAATCTAAGTGTCACTATTTGTCTACTAGACCCAAAACTGCAGTGCTTGGTTTGTCTAGTATTTCTGCCACCAACACAATAAATGTGTTGCATTAACATACTGTCACTAAAAATATAAGCCATCTGATATAATGGGAATGTGCCTCATGATCCTAAAACCTGTCTGAGTCTTCAAATAATTAAATCATTAAATCTATCTCCATCTTTCTCTCTCTTTTGGGAGGTAGTAAGATGCATACCAACCACTTTGAATATATTAAGTAAAGAAAAAAAATTATAAAAGGAAATACATGTTTTCAAAGTCCAAAAGGAGCCATTTAATGCTGTAGGAAAGAGAATAAATTGCTGATTTTTTTTTTTTTACAAATGGCTGAGAGTGTTATAATGTATTTGATTTTTTTTTTCTAGAGGTAATCTTAGATGTGGAGTGAATGAAGTGAAGTCTGTTATCAATCCATAACATCTGCTGCAGTGTCAAGTGATGAAATGGGTGACTCCAGAGCCCAAGACAGCTGGGATGGCTTTCTTAATGCAGTAGGGTATTGTGCAAACAAACAGGCACTGATACCGTCTATGGTTGTCACAATTATTCAAGCTGGTGATACATCTTCCTGTATTAGCTGCTTGAGAAGCCCTATTTCTTTTAAAAGTAAACTACTGTATAACAATCACCCATTCTGGTCTCTAACTCAGTTGAGTGCAAACATAATAAAACATTGGAAATAAAAATAAATTAAAATTTGCCAACAGAGCAGTAAAGCATAAAATAGGTATATACGAGCTTGGGGAAAAAAATAAAAAAACCTAACAAACAACCCTACCCACAGTTTATGGAGCTAAGAAATAACATATACCTTTATAGTTGGATCTATAATGGCATGATTATTCTGCTTCTCTGGAGTGCCTCCCTGTTCCTGGGAAATCTAATACATTGTTCAGAGAAGTTAAAGACCAAGAGTTAAGAAAAACAAATATGGACCACTGTGAACATCCCTTTGCCAGAGTGGGATAATTACTGGGATCACTGGGGGATTTCAGATTAAGGGCAATATTCAAATGTAGCAAATACAAGGAAAGAAAATTAATTTAGATTTGGGATCCTACATATAAACAATCATCAGCCCTAAGTCAACAAAGCATTTTTTGCTTACAGAATATATATAGGAAAAATGCATAAAACTGCAAAAGACAGATATTGTTGTTATAAAAGAGTAAAGCTCAGCAAGCAGTTTTCATGAAAATCTAAAAATTATAGTTCAGATTTGAATTATATCATTTAAGGACAGAATTTAAACTAACAGTCACTTTCATTCTCCAGACCTAAAAAGCATGTGTAAGAGAAACATTCAAACTCAAATAGTCTTTATTATTATTATTATTATTACTTTCATTTTTCAAAAAATGAAATAGTGGAACCTTCCAGCAAATAAAAGTAACATTTGCTTTTGGAAATTGAGCTCAAGTTGTGATATTTAAAGAAGATCATCAGAGCTTAAATACACTAGATTTTTTCATTTTCATTTAATAGTATCATCAATCTAAATATAACATATAAAATATGTAAATAATCTACACATTATATACATAATATATAATACATATGTGTATTATATTTAGGTTGAGCCATGACAGGTTTTCTTTATTTTAGCTCAAGTATCAAACAAATAATATTTTAAATATTTAAAAAATAGAACAGATGTTTTCTGAGTACCAACTATAAGTCCAAACCCAAAATGTTCAGAACCATGTTTTCAGACCAAACTTTATCTCCTTTTTTTCCTTCTTTCTCAGAAGAAAACCCCAACAAAACCAACACAGCTGACCACTGTGATCATGGCATTGAACTCCCTCTTGTGCTTGTGGGCGAGAGGGCACCCAGACCTGTGGAACTGGTTCCAATCTCACTGATGGTGGTGATGAGGTTGAGGTGCAGAATGTAAGTTGCAAAACTAAGGGCTAAAAGGCAACTAAAGGATGAGAATTGTGTGGTTGCTTGAATGCTCTGCTTGATATATTTGCCACTGCCTCACTCTTGCTCTGAATCAGACCAACACAGTGCCTCCTGACTGAGTCCCCTCTTATATCTGCAGACATCTCAAAAAGATGTGTTCTGAGAAAGAGGGCTTGGGTTTTTTTCCTGTTAACTGAAGCTGGAAAATTGTTTTGAGGTTGAAGATTCTCCCTTCTATTTCCCAAGATGATAATAAATTACTGAAATGCCAATTTTATGTTCTCATGCATTCCTGACTTAATAAAGGTACCTTATTTGCCTAGAAGTGTAGTATTGGTTATTGTTTACCAGGAGGCTGGAAGAACCCAAAGCTAGATTAACAGATTGTGTTGGTTTAATTTGGTGTGATCTGATTCTGTGAGATCTTCTCATCTGATTTCATTTTTCGAAGCACTGAGTGGAGAGGGCAATTTTCCAACCTATGACCTTTCAACAAACCTTAAGCTGCTCCTGAAACACCAAGGTCATTGCACATACATAGAGTGTTGTGGTTATCAGAAAAAATCATCCAAGGGCTGGACTGTCTGCCAGGAGTCAGACTGGGTGGCCCCAAAATTGCTGGTCATCTGTTCCTATGCCAGGAGATAGGACTCACAGCTTTGTCGGTGAGACTTGTTGGGACCATAGAAAGAAAATATTCAAGTCTGATAGCACACATACCTCAATATATCTTCAAAATATTTATCCCTGACTGAATTTCACACAAACTACTTTCTAGGCAGTAGGAAAATTTCTAGGTTGTTTTTTTTAAGCAGCAATATTGCTCTATTGCTAAAGAAATGCATTGTCAAAAAACAGTTGAAGAAGGTGCACAGAGCATGCTGGGTCAGGGAGTTGAAGGCAGAGCTCCCTGATAGAGTAACCACAGAGAAACACAACTCCTTCATCCATGAGAGAGAAGGAATTTCTCCTTCAGTTGCAGAAGGGAGCCAGGAGGCATCTTCAAGGAGCTGTAGAATGGATCTCCCAGCTTCTTGTGTACCAGCCTTGTTGGCATCAAAAGAATCGAAGGAGCTTCTCATGTAGCAAAGACTTCTTCACACTGAGGAAATGACCTCTGTGTAGAGACCTGCAGATAAAAAGAATTAATCCCAGTTTATTTTTCTTGTGTTCCTAAAGAAATGAACTTCCATTTGATCAAACACCTGTCTCTATTTCCATTTCTCATCTCTCATCAAAGAATTTTAGCCTTAAAAAAAGTGTCAGCCAGACTCAATAGGTAGAAATTTCAGGTGTGTTGAAAGGTTAAAGGTTACATTGAAACTGGTAGCATGTAGGAGAGGGGCCAGATGAGGTTCCACATAAGGAACCTTAATTAGAGAAAAATGACATGGAAAATTCAACAGCTGCAAGATATGAAAATGTTAAAATCCATTGATAATACTGTTTCTGAAACCATTTGTCTCCTAGAGACTGAAAACTGAAAGTGAGAATGTTGCAGGTAACTTCCATTATTGACTTCATTCATTTCCATCACTTTAAAAATGACTGAAACCCTTAAAAACAGAGCAATAATCTGTATCTTCTGAGTGAGTTTTCTACTTCGTTTTCAAAACATGACTCCCTTTATATAGATATAATAGCTGAGGTAAGATGTGTTTTCATGTCTATTCTATTTTCATCAGCTACTATTTTTATATAAAATCTCAGATAGAAATTAAAACACTTGATTTTGCAATACTTGTCCACTTCTTCTGACACGCCACTGAGACCCGTAAGAATGTGCTCACAGCATAGCAGCTCACACCTTGAGAAGGTGTGCCATGGAGTTTGCCTGCTCACAGGGGGAGAGACTGCATTAATGAAATATCAGACTTCTTATTCAAGCTTTCTTCTCTTGTTTAGCTGCCCTAAACAGCAAATTAAGAGTGTCCTTAAAGGCTATTTCCGAAAATACAAAGAAGATGCAAACTCCTTGCAGAATTTCACTGCTTCGAAAACACCAATGGGAATTGCAATGGTCAATCAGTAATTTAAGCCCCAAACTCTGTATCAATACTGGAAGCACTCTTCAGGGTCTTAATTTCCTCATAGATGCTCTCCAGTTAGAGTTTGCTGCTGCAATTTTCTCATCTATTACATAAAGAAATGGTGATCTGTATTTTGCAAGGCTGGGTATAGGTTAGTTCATACTGACCATGAGAAAAAGAAAAGCGTAATTATTAGCAAGCTTTTATTGTGTTTTCATCACTCACTGCTGTGGAGACTGAATCAGATTGAGCTCAGGTCAATTACCTGATCAACTCAGGTAATTAGTGGAATGACTGAATAAGTTGAAGCTCCCCTGTTGTGAAACCTGCATGCAGAGGGCTGGACTCTCTTCTACTCTGCGTTCCTTTTGTACAAGTGTAAGTGAGACACAGCAGAGGAGGAAACCAGGACAGTGAGAAATAGATGAAGATATTACAGAAAGGCCTTAAACTGCGTCCCATGGAACCCCCCTTTGCCAGTTACCCACTGAACCCTCTCCTGTCAGCTCTCAAGTCTTTCATCTTTTAAGATCTCATTTGCCTTTATCTCTCTAGAAAAAGGCTGAGGATTTTTTGGTGTGTGTCCCCAAGAGGCTAAAATAAGCTTCTAGTGCTTTGTCATTAAAATAAAATAAAATTGAAAAGTATCTAAAACTCTTGCAAGCAACTTGCCTCTGTAACACAGGTTCGCTGAGATTGGAACTGGGTGAAAGGGACGGAAATAGAAAACATGAAAATACGTTTATCATTATGCAGATATGTGCCTATGCTCAGCAGTGCCAGATTAAATTCTACCCTGGAGCAGATCCAGCTGGGGGATACAAACATTATGAGGGGACTGGATCATCTCTCTTATGAGGAAAGGGAGCTGGGCCTTGTCAGCTGTGAGAAGACTGAGGAGGGACCTTATCAATGTATATAAATATCTTGGTGGTGCAATAAGCAACAAGCAACAGAAGAAAAGGCAACAGGCAGGAACTGGAACACAAAAAGTTCCACCTGAACATGAGGAAGAATTTCTTCAATGTAGGAGTGACTGAGCATTAAAACTGGCTGTCCAGAGAGGTTATGGAGCCTCCTTCCCTGGAGATATTCAAAAGCCATCTGGACACACTCCTGGGTAATGTGCTCTAGGGGTGGACTAGGTGACCCCACTATGGTCCTTTCCAGCCTTACCCAGCCCATAAAGTCAAACTGGGTTAATATAACACAGACTGAAGAAATCTGATATCTTTTTTGATAAAGAATGTGGACTTTATAGGAGGATTGATATAACAACCAAAGCCCTTTTATTTGGGCTCTCTTGTGGGGCTGAAAATAACTCTGATATGGCACCTTGCATACAATATGTATTTCAGTTTCTCTGTCTGTTAAATGGCAATTTTTGTAGGACTGGGCAATCTTTTTATATTTTTTTTCTGTAGGAAATAAGTATCACACGTCTAAAATATTAACATTATTTTATATTTTTTAAAATTGCATTTGTTTTTTTTGTCCCAACTGCCACCTCCAAAAATGCCCCTGAGAGCACCAAAATGTGCATCTTCAAACTTGCAGCACTTTTATTCTGAAATTTACTTGAATTTTATCCAACATGAAGATTTTATGTTTTTTCAGAGTTTGGTTTTGGAAAGAACATTGGTCATTCCCATGACTTCAAAAAACTGTTTCACCTGGGAGGTCCAAAAGGAAAAAAAATATCGGTAGGAAACCTGTGTGAATATCTCTGTTCTGGTGGTTCTGGCCTTTAGCTAAGCTTCTGAGATGTCAGCTGAAACCTTTTTCATTTTATTATAAGCCTCATATTTGTGGTAGAATTATAGTCATGTTTTCTACCTCACCTGTGTGTTCTAGAAGAGTTACTTCCAGAGCTATTTCATTTGGGCTGGAAGGGACCTTAGATATTATCCCGTCCAACCCTCTGCCATGGCCAGGGACACCTTCCACTATCCCAGGTTGCTCAGAGTCCCATCCAACCTGGCCTTGAACAATTCCAGGGATGGGGCAGCCACAGCTTCTCTGAGCAACCTGTGCCAGGGCCTCACTACCCTCACAGTAAAGAATTTCTTCCTAATATCTGATCTAAACCTGCCCTCCTTCAGCTTAAAAACATTCCCATGTGTCCTATCATGACATGACCTTGCAAGAAGTCCCTTGTAGGCCCCATTGGTAGCCCCCTCCACAAGCACCTGACCCTTCCTTTCCCCCCTCCCAGAGCTGAACATTAGTGTGGGTTGGCAGCAGAGTTATATGAGCTTAATATTCACAGCCAACATTTTGGGTTCACGTGCCTCCGTGCTGCCTCTAACACCCCCAAATACAAGTGACTCAAGGTGAAAATTTCAGACTTTCTACTAAATGGTCTTATTTGGGGAAAAAAACCCCAAAACCAAATATTCAAGAAAGAAGAGCCCACGCGTTGTTAAGTGGTAAAATAAGGGTTTGTTTCTTGCCAAAGGATCTACAAGTTGCACAGTAAGTGAGGGTTTCTGAACTCAAACTCTTCCTCAACAAAGGGTAAACTGGTGAGAAATGAAGATTTTCTTTTGGAGTACAGAGAAAGAGAACTTATTTGTATTTTCACATTAAATTCTTTGGCAGGGGGAAAAAAGGGCAAACAAAGACAATTTGGAAAGTATATTGTTTCATATTTTCTGAATTAATTCTTTCTTTTACAAAATGGTAACTTCTCTTATAGTCATATTAAAAAGGTAAATTTCCTGACATTTCTTTTCCAAGCAGTGCATTTTGCCTAAAAACTGACATACACAGAAAGCAGGAAAACATGCCTTTAAATGACCTAGAAGGAGACAATTTCATTTATTATCAAATATAACACAATGGGTCTACCAGAAATTATTTTTTTACTATTGTTTTCAAAAATGAAGACCCAATACTGAATAATCTATATCAGTTTGACTTTGCTATTTCCCCCCTATTCTCTACTGGCCATCAAAATGCAAAATCTGTTATAGACCAGCTTTACTTTGGATTTCCCATATAGACCTTTCCTTTAAGAGACAGCAAGTCCTGTTTGCCCTCCCCAAAAAGGAATCCAGTGCTGCCATCATGAATTGCAGGTTTTGCTGGAATGTGTCATTAGGAAGTAGGAGCTGTGAGCTGTATTGGCTGCAACATTGCTTGACAACTCCAGTACAGGACTACATAATCATAGAATCATGGAGTCACTTAGGTTGGAAAAGGCCTTGAAGATCATCATCTCCTTATGGAAGGTTGCCCTTCAAAACAAAACAAAACAAAACAAAACAAAAACCAAAACAGGTATTATTACATTTGTCCTGCATGGGCATAAATAGGGTTGGTTTCAGAACAAGATCTAAAATATGTGTTTGATTATTGAGAGAAATACTATAAAATCCAACCAGTGCCTCCCTTTGTTTGTTTTTTTTTGCAATATTCTTTCTCCTGCTCCAAGCCTTGTTCCTACCCCTTTCAAAGCATTTGGTAGAAAAAGCTATTCCTAAATAAAAATATTTGTCCCTACTTTATAGCAGGTGTCCACTATGTGCTGTGACATTTCAGCTGATCAGGAGAGGGAGATGTTTTCTAAATGTGTCTAATTGCAAAGCAGCCTACCTGAACAGTAAATCATCTTAATAAGAATTCAAATGGGCAGATTTATCTCCCTAGAGTAAAGCAGAAAAAAACCCAAATCCTTCTGTCCCACCTGGACAGAACTTCTCCATTCCTCCAGACCTTTTTGTTCTTAATTCTGGAACTTCACACTAAAGCATCTTAATAAATAACCCCTTAATAAATAAGACCTGATTTAGGAACCATCCTCAGTGCACTTCTAGTCTAGCCAACAAAATTGCAAGAAGATAAATTTGGCTGGTGGCAGTGATCAAATATCTTTAGGAACTCATCTTGCACAGCACAGAATAACTTATTGCAGTTATAAGCTTCAGCTGCATTAGTATCCAGGACTCTTGGAAAAATATCTCCTTCTGCTTTATCAGCCTAGCAAGCTCCCAATGAAGATGAATTCTTGCTGGGGGTGGCATCCCAGTCTGGAAAAGAATGTAGTGAGAAAGCATGACATTTGTCTTCCAATCAGAAAACCAATAAACACACAAGCACAGGAGGCAGGAAGGGGAGAAATAAACATAAATATTATTTTAAGAGATCTTCTAATGTGCAATATTTATATACAAATAGCAACTAGTGTTGCATACAATGCTCTCAGGTTTGTGAAATATATCGAAGTACAGCAAATTGGAATGAGTCCTGAGTTTCCATTTACTTTATCTAACCAGACTTATCAATTCTTTTTACTCCAGGCTGATAAAGTAGAACTACAGCAGACAAATGAGCTAGCAGGGCTGACATAATGTGTTGCCACAAAGAAATGGTGAATTAAAAAAAGAAAACAAAACAACAAAAGCCAACAAACTGTGACTTTGATCACCTCTGAGGCTCCTATTTTACTCAACCCAAATTAGTTGTTTACTCATTCTTTAGGGAATATTCGATATTACTGGGAGGCGAGCTAGGAAAAAAGGAGTTTGCTTGGGAAGAGAATTTACTTCCATTTTATCTCCACCTTTAAGTGGCAAAATGGAAGGTGAAGGGGCTTGATGATGGTCCCTTGTAGCATTAATAACAAGAAGTCACTGGCCTCAACAAGAATAGCTTCAACTGCTTAACTTTACAGGCTTCAGTCCTCGAATTTTAATGATGCTTTGCCTGATGCCGAATTTAAGTAACGTAAATATAAAGGTCTGGTTTGAATTATAAACCAGAAGTATGAGAGACGTGCCAGATGAGAACTAGAAGACCACAGCTCTGGGCTTTGCTGCCAGAGGTAAGGGAGGGAGTACTTTTGACCAGTGCCAGCATGGAAATGGAAGTATAAAATTATAATCCAATTACATAAATTATCATTTTATCTGATCTTCTCAGAAACATTTTGGTGTTTATTCCTAATTTTTTTTTCTACTGAAAATATTGTTAGACCCATTTTAATTCCATAGAGCTGAGTCCCAAAAGGTCCCATTGGAAACAGGGGCAGAACTTATAGCTTTAGGATAGATGCTCAGAATGAATGGCTGGATCATCTTTTTTCCCTCCTTAAGTACTCTATGCCACACATCCAGGTAGTGAAAACTGCTATAGTTCCACTGAGATTAGGACTCAGAGACAGGAGAAATCATTCATTTGTCTGGTCCCCCATGAGTGAGATATAAAATAGATTCCTAAGAGGAGTTAGCAGTTGAATGAGAAATGAAAGACAAAGAATTATGAACCACGTTATGATTTTTTTTTTCAAGTGTAACACAGTTAAAGTCAACATTGTTTTTGTTCAAGGAAAGGTAATAGAATTTGGCAGCAGTCATTTAAATCAAAGTCATCTGTAGTCTCTGCTGGGGAGTGGCTCTATATCTGAGTACCCTGTTGCAAACTATATCTACTGTTCATAGTGAAGTTCTGCTCTGCACTTTCAGCTATTGGGTCCCATGTATTTACATCCATATTTAAAAATTCTTTACTTCATCTTTCAGCTTTGGTGAACCTTCCAGAGAAGCTGCTGTAAAGAAGCAAACACTGCAGGCTGTAAGACAGAGGGTGGTGTGGTCTATAAGCACACAGGTAAACAGTGCATTGAAAGACATTTTAAAGGAGAGAGAGAATCCCATGTTTATACGTAGTTCATCAGTGTTTATCTAGGTACTTCTCCAGGCTGTTATTCATTTCATGGAAATGCTTAGAGGAAATTTAGGGCTCTTGGCTCACTAAATATAATGAACAAATAACAAAAAACACAAGAGGTTTAGTCTTTCAGCACAACACTGTAAGTTACCCAATTCCTTCACTCAATGAGTAGAAATGCCTGCTATATTTTATTTTTTTAAATTAAAACAGCCAGAAATCCCAAATTTGTGTTTAATTTGGGAATGATTTCACCTGGACCTAGCAATCTGAAACCAGGTAAAGTAGGAATCCCTTTAGATTTATAGGGAAAAATGTTGGTTTTGCCTGCACTAACACAGTATTGTAGATGTGTAACACAGGTGGAATGGCCAGAGTTACCTCCCTGAGGCACCATCTGTGTTGACTGTTGAAGGAGTTGGTTTAGGAAAAAAACATTGGTAAAGCCCTACATTTTCTCAAAACAAAATAAGAGGGTTTTTTCCAGCTGACATTCAGCCAAGCAGAGTTTTCACATGAGTGTAGACCCTCATCAGAAGCAGAGCATTGAAGAAATGCACCAAATACCATCAAATGCACGATAACATCTCAAGTTGGTGAACCCACTACCTGCATAGCAAATTGCCAATTGCAGCTGTTCAATGGTAGTGAAAGGCTGCCAAATAATCCCTGTATTGAAATGAAAGGTTCAAACCATCTCAGAGAACAAACAGACCCTCCAAACAAGCCTTGCTCACAGATAACTTGCAAACAAAACAGAGCCCGTGTCCTCCAGTGGATTAATTGTTACAAGTACCTGCCATGTTCTCATCACCATTTGGATTCTGCAGCCTTAAGGAAAACAAAGCTTTTGCTGCCTGCAGCGATGTCTGAGATGTGTTTGCTGGTGTAAGGAGTGAAGGATTATTCCAAGACATATTGGCTTGCACATATGTGATGGATCACAGATCCCTCTTAAAGTTAGCTGGGTAATAAATGTGCAATGTGCTTCTCCGTCTGACAAAGCCAGATATGATATTAAATAATGGGACCCAATAAGAAATCAATGAACCTTTGTCTTCAAAAAATTGCATTTTCGATTTTATCATTACAAAAGAATGGCTGTGATTAGATAGAGAAAGGCAATGCTATTGATTGTGCAGTCACTTACACCAGGCTAAAAGGCAGATGGTTAGAGTATTGTTTGATCTGCAATATTCTAGTGGTAAAAATCTCTCTGGAACTATCCAGACAATGAAAGTAACACAGTGCTGTATGTTGCTTGGGATACCAAAGGACCCAATTGATAGAGAGCCCTGAACTCTGCTGAAGTTGGTACTTCCAGTGATGAAAACTGACTGAAGCAAAGGGAAACTGAATCAAGGATAAACCTCTTCTTCTGTGTAAAGAAACGAATCCAACATGCCTGCTTGGATTGCAGATCTGGATGTTGACACATTTATTACATTGAGCACCAGCTACTCTGCTCATTTTCATTGTTTTTGGTCAAAACATGCCTTTATAAAGATTGCAAACCCTGATGACAAAGGCTGAACTTGTCACTCTAAATTTTACATGACTGTATTTCTAAAGTGAACTCTTACATCCCGTGGCCACAAGGAAAATGACCATTATTTATCTACCGTATTTAAAGAAGTGCTTGCTGTCATAGAGTAAGTAGTGCTTGAACAAACAAACATAAATATATATATATATAAAATATTTTAAAATAAACAGTATACTAACAAGAACTTAATGCTTGCTCTTGGGTAGGAATCTCAGAAACTTCCCAAACAGCATTTTCATTTATCACCGTTTGTAGTACTCCATGTCTCTTGTATCTTTTATCCTATCAGAGAAAGTAAGAGGGTAGAATTCTGGGTTTACAGTGTTAATCTTTCAAGTTTTCTTCATAAAAGCAGAGTCAATAGCTCCATTTCTCCAATTAAAGCAAACTCTTTAATTATAGAATGCTTTGAGTTGTATGTTTGACCACCTCTCATTTTTAATTAACTGAATTCCTCTTAAGATACCGTGGATAATCATTGCCAGCACACTTACCATGGCTGAAATGGTAGGAAACACTGACATCTTGTGGGGGAAGAAAGCACTTTTCTCAATTGACATTCGTGTCAAGCAGTAAGGACAGACTGCTTCAGTCAAGAATTCACTAGGACTACAGATTCCAGAGAGTGCATAATTCCATATATACATTAAATTACCTATAAGTATCTCATATCATTCAATCACAGAACCACAGAATCAGAGAATCACAGAACGGTTTGGGATGGAAGGGGTTTTAAAGATCATCCAGTTTCAACCCCCTGCCATGGGCAGGGACACCCTAGACTAAATGTGGAGTGTGTATATACATATAAAAATATACACATCTATGCATTTGCATACACTCACCTCTCCACGCACACAGAGAGGAAAAAGAGTCTTTCTAATATTTATTTCTTTGTAGTTGTTTTTTACAGTTTTTGCTGCAATTTGTGGCTACATTTCTGTTAAATTTATGAAACACAGTGTGTTGTTTACCTCTGTGATTCTCAACAGAGCTAATTCCCAAATCCTCTAATTCTCACTTTTTTGTTTTCTTTTTCTTTATCTTTCTGACATACCCTTTCCACTCTGAAAGTATAGAAAAAACCAAAGCATTGAGCAAAAGAGCAGAACTATACAACTGAAGGAACTGGTGCATCGAATATATAGGGTACAAAAATGCATTTGGTATTAAAAAGCACCACTAAAAATGTGGTTCTTAGCCTGATCAATATTTGTCTCAGCACCTTGTATTTCAGTCTAAATTATATGGTCTAGTACATGTAGCAATTCACTGACAGCAGAGCACACATGATGTGTGATGGTGTGGAGCAGCAGTGGCATCTACCGGCCACAGTCATCTACTGACACCTAAAATTCCTCAGTAAATTCCCTCCAAGGTGTCTTAAATACCTTTCACCATTAGTAAATGCACGATGCTGGAAAAAAATCTTCACCCTTCTACTCTTGGTGCCTGGAGAAGCCTGCTGTAGGCACGTTCTGGAGATGCAGAGGATGGGGCCATATGAGCATATTTTATGTAGCATAGAATCATAGAAGCATTTGGGTTGGATGGGACCTTCAAGATCATCCAGTTCCAACTCCCCTGCCATGGCCAGAGACACCTTCCACTAGACCAGGTGGCTCCAAGTCCCATCCAGCTTGGCCTTGAACACTTCCAGGGATGAGGTACCCACAGCTCCTCTGGGAAACCCATGCCAGTGTCTCACCACTCTCATATACCTTATAAATGTATTATATAACAATGGAAATAAAGCCTATCACTAGTATCAGCCAAGCAATTTGCCCCAGAGTTTACATGCTACGCATTGCATGGAAAAGACGGATGTCCCCTTCAAAAGGGGTGGCAGAATGGCTTTTCTTAGGTCTGAACTGACACAAAAGAAGAGATGTATCCAAAAATACCAATACACAGGAACATCTGAACCTCTTTTGTCCCAGGAAAAAGCCTTAGTGTCCAAGTCAGTCCTTCTGTTCTCTGAAGTTTGTTTCTTGAAAGGGCAGGGGAAAAACATGCAGGTAAAATTTGTGTATCAGGTTATCTCTCATAGCATGACCTTGGCAGGTGCAACAGTCAAACAGGCAAACCATGTGCTGTCAATGGAAAAAATACATATTGTTTCAGGTTATGGGCCTAAGTTTTATCCCTTTTTTCTTCTTTTTTCTTTTTTTGAGATGCTTCTATGGCTGATGCTCAGAATTTATTTTTTTTTGTCACCCTAGTGTATCCTTCACTGAAGGATACAAAAAAGTTGGTAAAATGGAATTAATTATTGGATGTATCAGTCACACCAAGTACTGTTCTTCAGATAAGGATAGTAGTCCATAACCCAATGAATTTCAGAAAATGCCTAAGAAATGTACTGCTATTATGGGATTTTTTATTTTCTTGAGGCCTCCTCAAAACCTGGTCTGTGTCCGAGCTTGTAATACAGCTGTGTAGTGAGAAACTCAGGGAGATCATGGGCCAAAACTGCCTCTTGTCTCCATGATCTGGATTTTGGACTAATTATGGCAGGAAAGGGATGCTGCTCACTTCCCTATTGGCTGAACCTGAGATGCAACTGGCCTATGGAAAGTTAAGCAAATATATCACAGAGAGCTTAAAAGCTCTCCTATTTTCAACCTTTGTTGGAAGTTGCCATCAAAACCCAAACAAAATGTGGTAAAAAATGTCCCCAGAGTATTTTGCAGCTGTGGGAAAGCCAAAGGATATTTAAACCAGCAGCCGGTGAAGGTTTGCTATTGGGCTCACAGTCTCCAAACTCTCAACATGTAACCCAGGATTAATGAAAAATTGATTTCTCAATATTAGGTAAGAAACTGAGAAAATGTGAAACATTTCCTTGGTGTTTTAAGGTGAGACACTTAAAAAGGTGCCTTTATATGAAGACTTTTCTTTACAAAGTTTCTGGAAAGAAACTGGTTTCTACAGTTTCACTCAGTTCAGTTCAGCCAATATCTTAGGTATCTGTTTTCTGATGTGGGTTAAAATATTGATTTAATTCTTTTGGCCCAAAAATAGCTGAGGTATTTTGTTTTAATGTAAATATTTATATTGCAGATGTCTACATTTGGTGAGATGAATCTCACTTTGGGTTTTGGTAATTTAAGTTTTGATTCAGCCACGATCCATCTGATATTAGATGATCTGTTAGGTTCTTTTCATCCCAGCTAGATGATCTTTAAGGTCCCTTTCTGTTATTGCTCAGAGTCTGAAGGACTGAGTCCCATGTCAATTAATAAAAGAGTTTGAATGGAAGGCAGATTTTTTTGTTGTTTGCTAAATATTAAAGAAAACAAAATGACTGAGCAATAGTGACAGTAACAATGACTAAAGGGAGTCCCAGCCAACCTTCCTGTCTCCAATAGTGGCCAAAGGTAGATAGATACTCCTCACACAGAGAGGTTAGACTGGCTTGTTTCTAACACCCACAGAGTACCACACCTTGGGTTATGAGTGTATCTAGGGTGGTGGATCATAAAAGGAGTATAAGGTAGGGGTTATATTGTCCCAGAATATTCTCCCAGGCTCTAGTAGTCTGAGCTATAGGATGTGATTTCATGTATAAAAACAAACAAACCAAACCCAAAAGTATCCACAAAACTCTGAAAAATTGAATTACTTCTTGCTTTGAATTGTCCAGTTGATATTAGACCTCACAGAAAAAATACAACCAACAACCCCCCAAAACTGGCATTTGTTCGCTTAGGGCAGAATTGGGTAAATCCTAAAAAAACAGTCCTGGCAAACTTGCATTCAGATTTCAAGCAGGTGCTCTGTGGTTTTCATTCCTCTTTGCACTGCTGCTCATGCAGAGAAATAATTGGAAGATATTATGGGCAGCAGCTGCACTCTCATGCAAACAAGGGCATTTGCTCATGAACCCAGGTTTTCATCATCATTGCATGGTGTGCGTTCTCCCTCACCCACCAAAGCATTTCTGCATGGGTTTAGTTTGCATAAAAGTGATCATTCCTGTTTTAAAGCAAAGCAGGAATATACTTTCCTGGATAATGTTGCTTGTGCAACATATCACTTAGTACCAGGAATATTCTACATCCATTCCAGTGACCTTTTTGGGCCAGTCACCCATGGAAAAGCAGCAGAGAGATGAGCCATGGCTTGTGGGAACAGCTTGTGAATCAACAGAGCTGCTAATTATACATCCTCTGCTAATTCAAAGAAAAAAGAGGAGTGACATCATAAAGCAGAAATCCCCTGAACTCAGAAAATCCCCTTCTGCTTTCCTGCATGGGCAACACACTGACTTCTGGTGTGATTTATATTCTTCCAATCTTAGATGCCTAAAGGAGGAGGATGGTGTACCCCTTAAATTAATAGGAAAAAGGTAAATACAATGTGTGTATACTTTGCTGGAGGAAAACTGAATTTTTTTCTTAATTTTTTTTTTTTTACAATTCATGGTACTGTATGAGACATTGAAGGACTACCTACTGTCAAAGTCTATTTGGTATAACTTTCACTGTAATCAAGGGAAGGAAATAAATACCCCACAGGATAATCTGTTGTAGGGGATTATTTAAGCTGTTCAAGATTTTCAGGAGGTATTTCCCATTGGAAGTACTCAGATGTGACTGCTAGAGTAGAGCCTAACAGGAACATAGGCTGTTGACATACATGACTTAACTTTGGCCTCAGCTGCTTTGGGCTTACGTCACAATTACAGACTCATGTCCAAGTGCCATCTGAGAAGCCACAGTCCCTGGCGGCATCCACAGAAACATGACCAGTGTGATAACTGAACTTTGAGAGACGAGAGCTCACCAGTGCACCAACAGCAGACCAGGCAAAACACCGTCGAATATTTCACCTGGTCTTTGTGTAGGCAACTGAATCAAGCTCTTAAGACACCCGTGTTCATAGTCTGTGTGTGGATGTGTACTGGCTTTCTGGGTGTCCAATGTCCATTATAGCTGATTTGGTTAATACCATTGAAGGAGTCCAGGGAATGACTCAGTTTACCCCACTGTGGGTACTCCTCTATGAAGGAACACTTAATGTGTGGAGACAAAGACCTCGAGCTATTGAAACTAAAACATATTAAACAACCTATGGCATTCAAAACTTCAGCATGGCAGATTCCAGAGGCTCTTTGCATGCAGGAACCCTCCTGGAGCAGGAGCTGGAGGCAGCATACTCTTAGACACGCTCCACATGTGATCCTGAACATTCAGGCACAGCACTTGTGATGTTTTAACCCCAGCTGGAGACTAAGTACCACAGAGCTGCTCACTCACTCTCCACATAGCAGGATGGAGAGGAGAATTCGAAAAAAAACCCAAAGGTAAAACCCATTAGCTAGGATAAGAATAGCTTAATAGTTGAAATAAAAGAAATTGAATACTAATAAAATGATAACAACATTAACAAGGACAGTAATGAAAAAAAAAGACACAACAAAAAGTCAGTGGGGAAAAAAACCCCAAGAAAGACAAGTGGTACACAATATCATTGCTCACCCCTGACCGATGCCCACCCCATCCTGAGCAACAATTGGCCCATCCTGGCCAGTTTGCCCCAGTTTGCAAACTGGGCATGATATTCTATGGTATGGAATATCTCTTTGGCCAGTTGGGATCAGCTGTCCCAGCCATGTTCCTGCCTGGCTTCTTGTGAACTGCCTCAGTGTCAGAGGCTGGGAAACTGAAAAGTTTTGGATTTAGAATAAGCACTACAACTAGAACATCAGCGCGTTACCAACATCATTCTCGTACTAAATCCAAAACACAGCACTTAATAATCTACTAGGAAAAAATAAAATAACTCTATCCCAGTGAAAGTCAGGACAGCACTTCAAACAGGTGCCTAAATTTAGGCAGTGCTAGTGTTCCCATAAGACACAATAATTGTTACTTTGAGGAACATTGTTCTTTGATTATCAACTTTGGGATTTTTATAGTTCACTTTGAGGGAGAAAGCTTCAAAGAACTCACGTGCCTCAGTCAACATCTCTGCTTCTGCAAAATTTTAAGAAGAAAAAATTTTTCCAACAACTCTTTCTTAAATATATTGTTCGCCCCATTGAAGAAATAAATAAATATACCACATGTAAAGAAGACAGAATCTGTGTTTATGTTGAAAAGAAGACGCTGATGTACTACTGTTTTATTGTTCTTCACTTGACCTTTTCTCTGCCAGTTGATTATGCACAGTCTTTAACTCCGCCAACAATGCTTTTGGAATAGCTGGATGTTGTTAGTGTAATAAACTTCAGTCATAATTAAAATACTTTCACACTTTAGTGCTCTTTAGGCAATGAATTAAAAATAAACCTCTGAGCATGAAAGAGAAATCCTAAATGCAGGGGGCATTGTGTTTCTGTGTCTGTGTGTGGTTTGGTTTTGGGGTTTGGTGGGATTTGTTTGTTTGTTTTTACTATTGCTGTTTCTTATTGAAAAGCACACTTCAGGGACAGCTGAAACTCTATTAATTTATATCAGATTTTTAGCATAATTTCTGCCACAAAAATTGTTAATCTAGTAGAAAAGATCTGTTGTGGTGCTGAAACAATTTTTGATATATAGATTTGACTTCTTTTGTAGAGAAAAGCAGTCTCCAGCCCTTCCTATGGCCACCCTGCAGTCCCACAACATATCCTACACCTTAAATGCCTCCCTATTTAACACTTCACTGTATTCTGGAAATAAGAGCCCAGGGTTATAGATTTTCTCCTCAGTTAGGGAAGGAGAAGCTCTTCTTCCCTTATGATAGATCTGACTGGCTTTGTGACATCTAGAGCTGTGGTAATTTAAAATTTGGTTTCCACTCCTTGTCTTGTATAAAACAATCTTTTCAAGTGCACTTCCTGTCTCTAAATAACCCCTGTGATTTTCATCTACTGCTGCAGTGCAGATCATTGCAGGCCTCCCATGATAATGCTGACTTTGGCAGATATAAATGTTGAATTGAATGGTTATATTTTAATTTGGGAAGTCAGTTTATGAGATGAATGGTGCCTGGAGTCTTTGATATGACCAGTTCCTTAAGGCATGACAGATTTCATTATGAGGAATATCCCAGAAGAAGGACTGGAAATAATCTGAGGTATTGCCAGCTTCAAAGCAACATCAACAGCAACCATCCAGTTCTTTACAGAGAATTTTTTAACATGATCTTAAAAGCTCCCTGTGAAGGAGATTTCATAACAACTGACAACAATCTATAGTGATTAACTTCTCATCAGAAATGTTTTCCTAATATATCAGTTAGATCTTCCTTGTTTCTTCTCCTATTCCTAGTGATCATGGAGCACCAATTATTCCTTTTGTTTGTGAACTATTTTTAGCCATATTTTGAAGCAAAACTTATTCCACAAAAATATCTTTATCTTGCATTTCTCCCTTAGGATCAAAGTTTTAGAATTTCTCCTGACTTGGATTTTCCAAAATACTCATCCACTCTGGGTAGCACCTTTGGAGAGAATAATCCATTTAGGAAGATGAATAATTAGACCAAAGTTAATGAGAGCAGACAAAAATTTTCATCTGAACTTATGCAATGTTCTGTATACTGGAGTATAGAATTACTTTTGGTTGCATTAAATGAAGTGGTATTAGTTATTTAATACATTTTTTATATTTTTATATTTAAATTATAATATATTTTATATTGTTATAATTTATGTATGCTGTACACAATATTATATATAAAAATGTATTACAAATAAGAATTAATGAAAATTAATAATTTGTTTTGAAACTTCCTGATGGTAATAGAATAATAGCACCACTTTTAAAGGAAAGTCATGATGAGAAGATCGACTGTAATTCAGAGAGTGGAACGTTTAGAAGCTCATTTGTATCTTCAAAATAGTGAGACTCTATATTTTATTTGCATCTTTCCAGAGCAATGAGACACTCCTTCCAGTAGATGGTGTTAGAGAACTTCCCCCAAAAAAGAGGCAACCGGCTGCGGTGGGTTTCCCGTCCCTTGATTTTGGGGAATCTGATCCCAAATCAGCATCGAAATAAATAGAACATTTGCAGGGTGGTCTCATAATGTCACTTATGAACTATTTTATGTTTCCTCTGTGATTCTGGTTTGTTTTTTTTTTTCCCTAGAAAGACATTTTTTGCAACGTAAACTGTAAGGAAATACAATGCTATCATTACTATTATGCCAAACAATTTTTGTCCTAGGTCCTCAGATTTGGCTATGGAAATAATTTCAGTCTCCTCTCCACCTTTTCCTCTGAGCGGGATGGAGGCTGAAGGTCAGCATTTTCTGCATTTCATTTCAATTTGAATTCAGAGTGTTACAAAAATGTTGCCTTTCCTCTTAATCCTGGTCTTCATGTAGCAGTCTTTTAATAACAGAAATAAACATTTAAAAGTTTTGAATATGTAAGAATGAGGCAATTAGGTTCAGTTATGCAGACTTCCACAGCCATCTCAATAAACCAGTAATGCTTTGTAGGGGAAAATATGAATTATGAAAAGATATTTACACATGGGATGAAAGTGGGTTTTGATATTTCAGCCCTGTCAACAAATCTCCTTAGAATTCACAGGGGGGGAAAGAAATCAAAAGAGTTTATAAGCTTCAGAGGAACCATTAAGTTTTTCATGAGCTTAAATTTTGATCAATGCATCCAAGATCATTTCTCAGACACTTGAGTAGATATCTTGGATACTGTCTGCCAGAAGTAATGTGGCTATAGGTGACATGCAAGTCCCAGTGACATACTCTGATGTACAAAGCATTGATAAGAATGGTGGAAAGACATGGGATGAGCCTGAAAAATCTGGTGAATCCATCTCAGTCATGTCTTAAAGTGGAATCAGAACAAGACAGACCTCACTGCAGTGAGGGAACGTATCCTGACCAAAGTGTCAATGTTGTCCTGCTGGTGTTGTGCTCACGTGGAAATGATTATGTCTGTGTCCCTTTTGTTATTGTACATAGGGTTGGGAAGGTTGATTCTCATAAACCTTCCAAGGTCTGTTTCTGAACTAGTATAATATCATCACTGTGAAAGAAGGATGTAAATTACTGTTATTCACCATAATAGAATGACTTGAGGAACATGATATGTTTTTATCTTGCCTTTCTGAAAATATAAACAGAAAAACAAGTGAAAACTATTTCACGTTTGTGTAGCTTTTCCTTGGAAACTGAGATTGTTTTACTTCCCCTAAAGGAACTTCAGTAATCAAACCCCAAATCACTGTGATTTGGAAGATTATGGGAATACTTCAAAACAATGATAAGATCAAAATAAGATCAAAATAAAATGTCTTCGTTTACCAGCCAAGCAGAAAAGTTTTGCTTAAGGTCAATCTAACACTAATCTCACTGTGCCTGTGCTAACCTTTTAGGATTATGGGAACTGTTTTCATTGCCCTGGTCTTCACTTCTGTATTATTGGGCAGGCTTAGAAAATGATATCTTCTAGGTGCTGCTATTTTTGTGTCCCTGAGGGCAATGGCAGAGCATGAAGGAGGAAAACATGTTTAATGGGGAAATATTGAGCATCATACTCTTCGTATATATTTCGTTGATTTTGTAAAAATATTTTATTAGTCTAATTTGCATCCAGTAGTTTGCAATGAGGTTCTAATTAACTGGATCTGTAAGGATGTGGATATATCTACCATTCCTCCAAAGCAGGCAGAGAGCTGCCAGGAGATGATTTAGCATCATTTTGAATTGAGCACTAAATGCCAGGCTAAACCAATTGAAAAACTTCCATGAGCAAAACCTGCAGCAAAAAAAATGTTTTGCATACCTGAGCAGACTTGCACACCTGAGCAGGTTTACTTATCTAAGCAGAATTCCACCCTGAATTAGTAACTTCTAATTTGTTCTAATAAAAACCCAGCCCAAATACAAGGTCTGCCCAGACCTGCACCTTGCAAGCTGCCCAAATGATAGGAGAACACTACTGGGGGTGAAAAATGTGATGCTCTGAACAGTTTTATTCTCTTTCAAATTACCATAGGAACATTAATTTGATTGTGTACTTCCTACAGCACTGCTAATTAGTTATCTCATATTAATTATAGCAATTACATACACACCTATCTATAGGACTATTAGGCAGTTCATAGGAAAAAAACCATGAACCAAGATGCTCTTGATGCAGTGCAGCTAATCAGCTAACAGCTGCTGTTGGTCCCAGAGTTGCTAGTTAACACTTGAAATACTGTACAAAGGGATACTTTCAAAATTCCAGCTAATAAAAACCTTTTCAAGTCATTGCTAAACAAATGTGTTCAGTCTGTGTATTTCTCTTCATCTGCTGACATAACCAGGGATCAGAATTAAATACTAACATGACTAAGCAGCAGTACAAGAATCATCAAAGGGTTGTTTTTGTGAGGACATACTACCAGGGAACAAACAGAATTCATTTTAGCAGTGCAAAAGTAGTCTTTGCAAATATACGTTAATAAATCTTCTTTTAAAACAATAAAATGTGTTTATCTGCAGTCTAGGAGTAGTTTTGCCCTGAGAATGATTTCTGTCCTTGCCATGATTTTATACACTGGGAAAAGCCTCGTCCTGCCAGATGAACCATGATAGGAAGCGTCCAGAAAGGGATTTTCACCAATGGGCTGTAAAGCACCACACCCTGCTAATGTGTGTCCTCAGGCTGACATCCAGAGTGTGATGTTACTCCCCTTCAGCCATGAAATGCATTTCTTTGTTTTCCATAAGAATCTACCAAAAAAAAAAAAAAAGAAAAAAAACCCAGACTTTATTTAACTTACATCCCTGTTCTAGGTGGCTCAAAATCACAGATCTGGTTCCTGTTCCTTCGTGTGTATGCCAGGATGGCCTGGTGCAAGAATAACGTGTTCTACTTCTGTGACATTTATGCTTTTCAGCTCCCACTGCCTGTGGTGCTTGCAGGTACAAGGCACTTAATGACAGATTCCTTGGTTTCAAGACCAACAATTAAATCATTTGCTTCAACTTCCTCAGAATTGCAGGCCAGCAAGTTCTCCCTGCAGGTCTTACACTGACCCCGGCAGGTCAGATCTCTCACTGAGGCATTGGTACAGCACTGGAAGCCATGAGGATCTCATACCCGTTTTTCTCTCACCTCCACTGCCACAAAATGTTAAGCTACAACTTCCACGGTTTGGTTCTGGTTCTGTCCCCTCCACTGTGTTGCAACCTCCCATCACATTCCATCTTTCCTTCCTGTGATGGACGTGGATCGGAGCTATTTCATCTCTGTATCTTTGCAGCACCGAGTCCCTCCTGGAAGGATTTTCCTGCAACCTTTTTAATTTTTGTGGCTCTTTTTCTTTCTTACAAAGCAATTAAAGTGTTTGTGTAAACAAATTGAATCCCCCACTTTGCTTTCTATGCAAATCAGAGCTGTACCATGATGGAAATCTTATTTATACTTATCACTAAATTGATCACATGGCTTCCAGCCTGGAAGCTGCACTGCCATCCCCCTCTGAATCAGTTACTGCATTGCCTCTATTGCAAACCTTTATTTTGTGCATTCTCTTGACAGATCTGACAAGAATTATGCATATAAAAGAAGCAAGTCCTGTTTGAAGAAAAAAAAAAAAGAAGAAAAAAACCACCAAAAAATTGTTTAATAAAATGTGAAATTGTTTGGTTTCACTGAGGTCCAAGAAGCAAATAAATATCCTGGTTGTGTTTCACTGACTGCCAAGGAAAGTTTGGCCGTCACATCTTTAGCTGCATCAGGATTCTGGGCTTATGTGGGTCTGAATATGCAACATGTCTATTTTTTCTACTTGAAGAAGTGATAAAGATTATTCATATTTGATATCCAAGTCCACAACTCTATCACCTCCCCCTGAGATTTAGAAAATATTACAACTTTTTGACTGAATATCAGAGAAATTTGTCCTTCTGACTGTATTTGTAATTTGTTGTAACTTAAACCATTCTAGCTGATCTTCTGAGAAGCAGGTAAATACCAAATATCAAATATCAAAATTAGATCAGAGTATAATTTGATTGTCAATAATTTTCCACGCAACCCACAAGCTGATATCTGCTTTTCAAAAAATGCTCAGAGAATATATCCTAGGAATAAATTTACTGAATAGCTCAAGATGGCATCGGTCAAGTTGCACACTTTGCTCTAATTACTTCTGAACACCTGGTCATCAACACTATCAGTCTTTAAAAGAACCCAAAAGTCCTTTAGTAAAAGGAAAGTCTTTTACTTGTACTGGTTTTGAAAGCAAAAGCACTGATTTCAAGGGAAATAAGAGTGAAGAATGGGGAGACTTCAACAAGAATCTATAGGACAGACAAAGTTTTCTGCTCTTTGAAAGTATCTGTGCATAGGAAGAAGATCAGAGGCATTTCAGTCCCATTATATTTCCATGCCTCAGTTACAGGCTGAAATATGTAGATGGGATGAAATCTGAGTTAAAAAATCCATAAAGTTGTTTATGCCCCATAAATTTCTCTTGCACCCTTTCAAAGCCAGTCCTCATTTAGAAAACTTTGTTTAAGTGAAATATTCTGGACCCATAATTCTTATCTTAAGTAAAATTAATTGCCATCAAGGTCCAGCAGAGCTGGTGAAGGGTCTGGAGCACAAGTCTGATGGAGAGTGGCTGAGGGAGCTGTGGGGGCTCAGCCTGGAGAAAAGGAGCCTCAAGGGGGACCTTCTCACCCTCTACAACTCCCTGAAAAGAAGCTGTAGCCATCTGAGGGTTGGTCTGTTCTCCTAAGTGACAGGACAAGAGGAAACAACCTCAAGTTTCACCAGGAGGGGTTTAGATTGGACATTATGAAAAGTGCCTTCACTGCAAGAGTTGTCAAGCATTGCCCAGGGCACTGGTGGAGTCACCATTCCCGGAGGGATTTAAAAGTCTCGTATAAGTGGCCCTTGGGGACATGGTTTAGTGTTGGGCTTGGTAGTGCTAGGTTAACAGTTGGACTTGATGAATTTAGAGGTGTTTTCCAACCTAAATGATTCTATGATTCTATGACTCTAATAACAGCCTTAACCAGGAAATTTTTCAGAAATGCCAGCAGTGGTATATGAGCCTTTGAATTGCTCATCCCAGAGAATGACTAACACAGTCAAATGAATGCAGGTGTGAAGTAGGCTGTGGACTGGGGGATGAATGTATGAGGCTGAATTGAAAAAAGAGAGAATGTCATGTCATTCTCTGTAGGTAAAGATCAAAAGCAAACTTGTACCATAAGGAAATTAAAAGTATTAGAAAAAAAACCTTTAAAGAAAATGGTTTTCCAGTGTATTTTTGTAAGTTTATTAGTTGTAGCATACCCCTGTCATATTAGATGCCCAAATTAGGCTTCATTGACCCTGCCTCAGCTGCCCCGGTAAAGGAAGGATAGTGTATACAAGGGTTAACATCATCAGTGATAAGGGTAAAACTGAAGACAACTATAATATTTCTGGATAAATAGACAACAAGGTCAGATAGCTTAATATTCCATACTTTTTCTCATTGAACTGGTATTTTAATTGCACTAATATCCAGTGTTGTTTAAGGATAGTGACAAAATCAAGTTTGTAGGAAGAACTATTCCCTCCTACTACATCCACTGATATATTTGGGAAAAACAGATGGTCCCTTAAACATACAAGATCTGAAGAATGATGTCTTATTTTATCTTCTATGAGCATATTAGCTGGATAAACTGTAAGACAAGTTTATGACCTATATCCCTACAGGATATAAGCTTCTCCCTATAAGATTTGCACCATAAAGCTTCTGCAAAGAGATCAACTATGAATTTTACCCAGAGATATAAAAATGTGGGTGGTGGAATGGTATGAAAACTCCATTTCAGTGTATTTCATTACATAAATATTGCTCTTAAATAGCAAAGTTTAGGTGAAGGTCTCCTCTGAATGTATTAAAAAAAGACTCCAAGAATTAATATCCCATCCAACATATTCAGATTCTTTAGCTGGTGGTAAATACCTGCATGTGAGTTAGTTCAAACAAACCTGAAGACTTTCAGTAAAATTTTGATTAGTCAAGAGCATCAAAATCTTAAAAATCCAAGATTCTTTGATGATGATGAATTTAAGTAGATTTATTAGACACTGAAATAGTTGTTACCAAAAGCAAGAAAGAAGTTGCAAAACCTTTTTCAAAGAGCAGTTAATCTAATACTCAGCCCTTTTCTTTGAAGAGAGTAGTCATGACTTTCCTACCTTAGGATAGAACTTCTCACCTTCCTATAAAAGATACGAATGGAACAGGAAAGAAGTGGGTGGGAATGAATTTATAATTTATATTCTGTTCTCCTGACTGCCAGTGATTTTCTTTATGTTTCCAGGCAATTCTCTTAACCACAAAAGACTTTTTTTTCCTGAGAACTAAATAGCCAATATACTTTGCACCAGTGTCTGAAGCATCTGGACGCAAGTGAATGCATTGCCTTTATTCCATAATTCCCCAGGCACACCTGACCACAACCCCAAGCAACCTCTCATTCTGTCACCCTCCTCTAACAACCTCCCTTCTCAATCAATGAGAAACTTTTGAATGAGTAAACTGACATTATGACATTCGCCAAATTTCAATTTTGTTCAGTCAATTAGCAGTAGCTTCAATCTCGTATTTCAATTGATTAGGCTAAAATTACCATAGTGAATTTCCATCCTGGAGGGTATAAAAGCCCTCAGACACTGGGTGTACGTGTACCTCGTGCACCTCTCCAGACTGAACTGCTGTAGTTAATACACTAATGAAAAGGTTGTGTGAGGCAAACTGAATATGGAAAAAAAAATTGAAGACAGAAAAGTTAAATAGGTTGCTTTAAACCTCTTAATAGAAATGGGTTGGGGTGTGCTTTTTTCTCCTTCTAATAGTAGCAAATGGCTTTCTGTAAGTGCTTCTTGCAGATATTAAATGTAACAAATACAACAGGGAGTGCTTTTGAAATAGCAGATGAATTGAAACAGTGGGAAGAAAAAGGAATAGGAATGGGATGGGGGATAAGATACTTCAGACTTAATATATTGCAGAAGGAGAGATAATTCTATGGGCTAAAAAATCAATCTGAAGACTATCTTTCTGCTTCGTGGAACGTAGGACTCCAATCTCAAAACAAATAAGAATGCTTTCTGTGTCATTTTACATATGCTATTTTACTTTTTTAGTGAAAAACAAACCCCACTTGTAACCCTTATATAAAAAGCAAGACTGTTAACCATGCAAAAGGAATGTTTTCTGCTGTGGAACCCCTGATTTAAGAGAAAAATGAGTACCCCCAGACCAAAGCCACTTGGCAGAAAACATTCCCAAAGCTTTCTTCTGAGTTGAGCAGTATGGGAATTTTCCTTTCATCGTGGAAACTTCCTAGCAAGATTCTGTCTCCTTCCAAATCAACCAGAAGAAGACAGGGATGGTTAGAAACCTTTCAAATTTCCATTATGGGATACGAAGACAGGCAGAATTTTATCTGCCTTTGAAAGTTTATGAGACTTTAAAATTCAGACTATGTCTCTTCTGCTTTCAAAGGTATCCTTCATTCTAAAGAATAAATAAGAGCATGTTTCCATGTAAGAATAGAAGAGTGTTGATGTTGCACCATTGATGGTCCGATGCAGATCCTCAGATAAAACAGTTTAAAATGGGCTCATGTGATGAGCTCAGGCAGCTGACCTATGTGTGTCTGGAGCCATCTTCACATTGTGAATAAAGGGCAAGTCTTGTCTTCTACCCTTAGGAAGTCATTAAATCAGGCAGGGGGAAGGATTAAACTTTGACAGGGCCTCATTTACCCACTTGCCAGCTCAATGCTGATCCCTACAGCCAACCTGTCTGCCACATAATTGTTTGCTTTTATCTTTTGCTGACCTTCCTGACAAATAACTGAAAAAGTATTTTGCATTTTTAAGTCAAAATGTAGCACTTGCTTTGTGGTTTACATATCCTAAAACGGACTAAGATATAGGCATGAAAATGTTTCTGATCATGTTTGAACAAAATTTTTCCTTTTACTCTTTTTTAAGGTTTGCTTTATTCTCCAAAAAGACTCTGTCTCAAAGACCAAGGCAGTAAAGATCTGAGGTATGTATTTCTTTTTTGGAAATTATTTGATTCAGTTTTACAAAGTTGTGGAGGAAAAAAAGTCTAAATTGAGACCTTAATATGATTAGACAATCACAGGGCTACAATGAAAAATATCATATCTGATACTGTCCTGGAGAAAAGCTCATCCTCAGACCAACACACCCTTTGACAGTGCACATCCAGACTTTCAACTTGCTATAATGGAGTAATTTCTATAAAGTTAATGAAAGTTCTTCTAATTTCCACTCCTAAAAAAATTGCAAATGCTGCTTATTATCTTCTTAGGTCACAGGGGTGATTTCCTTTCTGGAGCTTATTTTTCCTGTTCTTCAAATGATTTCACATGCCCTATCTTGCCTGTCCTAGAAATGTATCCCTAGCCACTACAGTCCCTTTCAGTGCATAGGTGGGCTATGTGCCTAAAGTTCATCTGGTAATATTCACATTATTTTCTGTAGTGTTTCTGCCACATTGCTAAAATCTTCTTTGATTCAGGCTTATAGTTGGAAGTGTTTTTCAATTATGCCTATCCTTTATAAAAATGCTGCTGTATTTCATTCTGGGGTTCCTGCACAGGTCCTTTGTGCTGCAGACTATGGCAATGGAGTTTGCCATCTATTCAGCTTCTGGATGAAAGCAGCATACACAGCTTGTTTACTCAGGATGTGGCTCTTTAGGTGACATCCTGACTACAATAAAGTCAAATTGGACTTTTTCCATTTGCTTTAGCTGATATGGTTTTATCTATTCATAATGGCTTGGGCAGAGGAGAAAAAATAAATGATATGTTTAAAAAAACAAAAGTTGCAAAATTTCAGGGAGCACCAAAGATGATGACACTTCAGATAGTTAATTTGTTTATTTCACATCATGTGGTGCCACTAAAACTGTGTGATCCTTTCTAAGAAACTTAGATTAGAGCTCCCCTCTCCTCCTTTTCTCTCTTTTCAGAGTTTCCATTACATTAAGAACATACAAACAAACAACACAAGGTTTCCCTGTGTTTAAAAATAAAGCTCAGAATTTGACTTGGAAAGGGAAAAAAATTACTGTGGACCAACTGTTCTCCTCCACCACCTACTAGGCCAACTATTCTCTTGCTTCTGGGGAAGGAGGATACCTACTGGACGCTGAACAGTGTGAAGAGGAGATATGCTAGGTTTAATATTTCCTCCTGAAAGAATAACTAAAGACTTCAGATGGAAATAGGCAGAACCTGTCACCCTGGTTTTTATTTTGACATTGTCTCAGAGAAAAAACAGGGAAGGACTATCATATTATATAGTGCAATGGTGATTAATAAGAAAAGATTTGTTCCCAGTTCTTCTCTTTCAAGCTGGAATTATTATATGAATTTTGCTATTTCTCAATGAAAGGACAGCAGCTTGTGCACAAATACCCACAACATTAAGCTGTGAGGCATCAGCCATAGTTCTTGCTTCATATTCTCAGCTGAGCACCTTGGTTTCCATTCTGCCTTCCAAATTGTCCCTGCTTCTCCAGCATGGTCAGCCTTTCAGCTTTGTTTCCACAGCCCAGTATCAGTGAGCAGTTGGCATTAGTGCAGACAGTTCTGGATTGGACCTTTCCAGCATCTGTAAGGACAGACATCTGAGGTCCAAGATTATGGCATTGTTGCAGTAATTCAAAGCTGTTCGGGGTTCTACACAGCAAAAATTTTCTTCAAGCTGTCGGACCATGTGGATAACCTGTAGTGTTCACCTAGAAACTTGGATGCAGTATTTTATTCCATAAAAAGATAGGTAAAAATAATTAATTGCACGGAGAAAGGAGGGTGGTGTTTTTGGTCACTGAAGCTGCGTTGCTATTTTTGCCAAAGTGCTCTGTAGGTCATTCAGAGAAACCCTCAGCATGGATTGGATTCCCAGTGAGATGTGCACTTCCACTTCCAGCAACATATTATGACTTTCATTTGAAAGCCAAAAAATTCTCATTCATTGTATTTCAGGAATACCTTCCTGCAGTGTTATAGCAGTATCTCTAGGTAGATTTTCCAAGAACGTCCAGAGGTCTGAGTCAACTCTCATTGGTCTGACTGTTGCTAATTGCATCAATAGGAAAGGCTTTAGATCAGAATTGTGAGTTATTGGAAGGATAAGACATGGTTCATTTTGGTAAATGGGATATATTCCTCTGCCCTTGACCACGACTATGTTTTTTCAGCATGTTTGTGGCCATGTGGCAAAAGGCTTACTAGGGAAACATTGTGATTTTTCAGTATTTGTACAGAATCCTGCAAGTATTTTCCCAATTAATACTATTGACAAGTTGCTGTGTTGTAAATATCTGTTGTTAACAATATAAAATAATCAAGGTGCTAAAGACATGTATATTTTCTCTTAATAAGATATATTTCACATATTCATTTCCTTCTGTGAACTTTTAATATTTTTGGAAGAGATTTTCTCTATTTTGTTTGCTGGTTTGCTTTCCCATGGCAGGTTTGTGCTTTGTCCTCAGATATTCTATGTAGCGGATGTAAAAATAAGGTCAATGTCTGACACATGAGCTCTTTAAAGTTTGCAGTCCTTATGTCTGTGACTAAAAAAAGTAGGTCGGTCAGAGTTTGGAGTTGTATTTTTACTGCCCTGGTTCTCGTTGCCTCATCAGGGTCAAGTTTTAAAATAAGTTCAGCAATGGCACGACTGTCCATGATTGGATGACTGAAAAACATCATTCACAAGGTTTTGTGCTCATTGGGTTTCATAAAAAGAAACCAAGGTTTCCTTTCAAGATGTATTTTTCTTTAACCTTTCTAAAATTGAAATGGGGAAATGATAATGTCCCCTAGGAACCTGCTAATAGCATACAATACAATATTGTTAGATTATATTTTTATTGAAAAAGAGTACTTTTGATGAGACAAGAACTGAACACTTTTCTGTTGTTATTTCCACCTAATCTTCATCCTTCTCAGAGCTCTCTTGAAGCAGAGTCTCCCATAGCATCCTATTGTTCCTTACCACAAACCTCCAGGTGCTAGATGAGATTAGGAACATACACTGAGAGAATTCTATTATTTGTCATAAAATCTGATGTATCAATTAAGTCACACACATACTTTTAATTTTTAATCATAGACTTGCTATTCCTATCAATCTTTAAAGGCTTTAGTAATAATGAGGTCTAACCAAATGAGTTTAGAAAACATTAGGTTTTGCTTTTTTGGTTATTTTTGGATGTCATCTACCTTGTGTTTTGACTGGAGCTCAAAACCCTTCTTAAGATTTGACCCTGTAAAAAAAAATTCCCAGTGTATTAAAATGTTGCCAGTAAACAAGTAGATAAATACTTTATCTTTTCCATCTGCAGATATGAGGGGATAGAGATCTAACTGTTCTTCATCTGATGTTGGCAAATTCAAGGAGAGTGGTAAAGCCCTAAAGCATGAATTTTGACTTCATTACATGGGTGGAGAGGGAATCCTGTCTGCCATGGTACTACCTATATTGAGATGGCAGTGAAGGTCTGAGAGCTGTTCCTGCAGAGATTCATGAGCTGTTCTTGGTTGTGTTGGCAATGGGGTATTCTGCACCTTGCAGAATGCCTTAACCTTTGCCAAGCTGGGGACTTTCCATTTCACTTGTGACACGACTCTGCCACCTTCACCTGTGCACACTGGAGTTGTTGTGGCATTTTTACAGTTGCAGATGTCATGCTGTTGTTCTTGTGTGCTGTTCTCATAGGTTGTTCTCACGACCTTTCACTTGCAAGTCCTGACTCAATATTGATTTGGTCAAGCTTTTTGTAAGAAATTGCCACTTATGTGAGAATAACTCTTTCTTGCCCTTTTTTTCGGTGTGTAACTTTATAACAGAGGAAAAGAAGACTTAATGACTTTAATAAGTAATAATCATTTTAATAGCCAAGAATTATTATCTAAAAATGTGCATCTATGCACAAAGTTTATCAGTGTTAATCAGTGTGCAATATGTAATCCAAGCTTGCTCCAGGGAATATTAGTAGGACCACAAGCAGGAACCATCAACTAGGAGATTGCTCTTCTTCCCAGCTGGCCATCTAGGAGAGTTTCCACTATTCCATTCTCTTGCTCTCTCATTCTCTTTATCCCCTAAAATTAACTTCACCATTTGAGTCAGTGTATGCCATCAGCTAGAGATCCCATGAATAAAACTTTGCCCATGGAGGCTTCCCTTATCCTTCTTTGTGCAAGGCTCTCAACATCCTGGTAGATTCAAGCCAAGACCAAATCCAAACAAGAATCTGTGAAACAAGGATACAGAAAACCATCCAGTTCTGCCCCAAGCCTGGCTTGGAGATTGCATTTAAAACACACTGAAGAGTGAGCCAGGGGAAATCCTTCTGTGATTTGGATGCATTTGGTCCTTGTTTGAGACCGGGACAAAGCCACAATCAAATTCAATGTTAACAGCAATTTATAGCACTTTTGCATCTGCCAAGTTTTAAGCTTATACTTGTGCTTCTGATTTGTGCTCTTGAGGATGTATGGTTTGCAGGGCTTCTGAGTATACATCCTAAAGAAAGAAAACGAAAAAAAACTCAAAACCTTTCTCTTCCTCATTTTTAAAAAAAAACCCTGTGGTTAAGATGAATATTGTAGAGTGCCCAACAGGTTTCAACCATTTTTTTCTATTATGTAAGATATATTCCTAACCTCTCAGAATCTATGGAAATAGCAGTGTGTGCTCCAACTATTTATATCTCTAAACACATAATTTTTCTTATCAAGTTGTCATTGCATTTGCTGAGCTGCTTGACTGGTTATTGCAGACAGAGTGAAAATATTCAGCTGCCAGGTATGCCTTAGAAAAAGAAAAATAGATATACAAAGAAAGTTTTAAAAATAGACACACAAATATCAAGTTTTTCTAATATTCTGCACTTCTTTCTCTACTCCTGCTGATTACTGATGGTGCTGCTGTGTTTTTGCAGATGTATTTCATTATATTTTTAATCCTCTGGCTGTAGCACAATACATTAGAACATATTCGCTAATGAGGACTTTTTCTTTGCAAAAATATTTTATCAATGTGATCTTGATGGGTAATCTTGTAGAGTGGTAAGATCATTCTGCAGGTCAAACTGGCTACTCATTCATGAGCTACACTAGATGACACCTGAACTTTGATATAGATATTAACAATCTGTGCCATTATACTGGCCTGTGGCAAATTGGAAAGAGAATACAAATTTGCAAGTAGTAAAAGATTTGTTCCACAGATTTTCCTTACCGAATTTCTTTTACATGGTATTGGTCATCAGAGATAGCACAGGGAAAGTTCTCTCAGACAACCATATTTGCATTTGCTATCGCAATATGCTAAGTAGCTTGTGCAAATGTTACCCCTATGCTGAACAAATTGCCTGGCTAATTATTTTATTAACTGTTTACATTTGGAATTTACATTCTTTCTTTCCCTCATTATCAGTTCAGGATTCTTAATGTTTCTCTGATTTACTTCCTTACAGATTAGAAACCTCTTCATACGCCTGACCCGGATATCTGTACCATGATATAATAACCACTGTTTCAAAATGCATAAAAGAAGAGATTTTGGTAATCAGATATTAAAAAAAAAAGGTGAAATCACACTCTTTCTTCAACTTAAACTATGTTATTTATGTGATATCAATTAACCTCTCTGTTTTCGCTGCAAAGTCTTTTGTCTTGCAAAACTAAGCAGACTCTACTGGGTGTTTTGAGTGCTTGACAGATCTCTGAGATAATGATAGGCCTGGTGATCACTGGCCACAGCTGAGTTGCACTTCAAAGGAGCCAGAGATTACTGACTGGAATAAAAATATGAAGAAAGCACTTCAGATCTCTTGTCACTGATCAGCATCTAGTCTGACACTTTACCAGATTTAGTTAATTGTTTATTCCATTAAAATCAACAGGAGTTTTTTGCCTTTGTGGCCATCAAGATCAAGACTAGCCTATGAATTGTGTTAGTGCTGTCTGGATTATAAATCTTTCCTGACAGGTGCACTATTATACAATATATCAGGGATTTAAAACTTTTGAAAACTAGTATCTTTTCTTTTATGTCCTCATTACCTTACCAGTGATGTGATCTTTGTTTTGTTATCTTAAAGTCTGTCTTCCAACAAGACATTCACTCCTGGTCAGGAGATAGAGCATTTCCCTTGTTGTTGTTTTCCATTAATTAAATACTCTCAATTGGGGGGGGAGAATAAGAAAAAGGGGTATAATTCTTATTCACTTTCATCTGGTTGAAGATTTAATTTTAGTGGGTTTGGTGTTTGCACGTGAGGACACCTAGGAAGGCACCTTCTTGATGGAGGGATAGTCCACTGGCCCAGTGGGAAGGCTTGAAATCCACCTTGGATATGGAGAAAGCTGAGGTACTCAGAAAATTTTTGCACCAGTCTTCACTGATGAGAGCTCCAGTGACACTGCCCACATGGCAGAAGGCAAAGGCAGGGACAGGGCGAATGAAGAACCACCTGCTGTAGGGCATTTGGATTTGAGACCATCTAGGGACCCTGAATGCGCAAAAGTCCATGGGACTTGAAGAGACACAACGGCAGGTCCTGAGAACCGGTGGATAAAGTGGCTCAACCACATTCCACCCTACTTGAAAGTCATGGCAGTCCCGTGAACTTCCCACTGACTGGGAATGGGGAAATGTAACCCACAATTTTATTAAGGGAATAAAGAAGACCCAGGGACCTACAGGCTGGTCAGTCTCACCTCGTTGCCTAGTGAGATCATGGAGCAGATTATCCTGGAAACCATGCTAAGGCACATGGAAAGTGAGGCGGTGACTGGTGACAGCCAACATGGCTTCACTAATAAGGGCAAATCATGCCCGAAAAATTTGGTGGCCTTCTACAACAAGGTTACACCTGGATGAGAGAAGAGCAACTAATGTCACCTATGTGGAATTGTACAAACTATTTGACACTGTCCCACATGACATCTTTGTCTCTAAGCTGGAGAGATATGGATTTGACAGATGGACTATGTGTTGGATAAGGAATTGGCTGGATGGTTTCACTCAGTGTAGTGATCAATATCTTGATGTCAAAGCAGAGACCAGTGGTGAGACGTGCTCATCAGGGTTCAATAGTGGCACATTGTTTAACATCTCTGTCAGCAACATGGACAGTGGGATTGAGTGCACCCTCAGCAGGTTTGCTGATGACACCAAGCTGTGTGGTGTGGTCGACCCTCTGGAAGGAAGGGATGTCATCCAGAGGGACCTGGACAGGCTGCAGAGGTGGGCTTGTGTGAACCTTGTGAAGGCAACTCCAAACGCAAGTACAGGCTGGGCAGAGAGTAGATAAAGAGCAACCCAGGGGAGAAGAACTTGTGGGTGCTTGGGGATGCTTGGGGATGAGAAGTTCAATATGCCTTGGCAATGTGCACTTGCAGCCCAGAAAGCCAACAGGCCAGCTTCATCCTGGCATCAAGAGAGATGTGAGCAGCAGGTGGACGAAGGTGATTCTGCCCCTCTATTCTGCTCTTCTGAAACCCCAGCTGGAGTACTGCATCCAGGCCTGGGGCACCCAACACAACAAAGATGCTGATGTCTTGGAAGGAGGCCACTCTGCTGATTGCAAGACTGGAGCGCCTCTGCCCTGGACACAGGCTGAGAGAGTTGAGGCTGTTCAGCCTGGAGAAGAGAAAGCTCCAGAAAGACTTTATAGCAGCCTTCCAGTACCTAAAGGGGCTTACAAGAAGGCTGGAGAGGGGCTTTTCCCACAGGCATGCAGTTTAACTTGCATACTGATCTGACTTCCTCACAAATTGCCATGCTTTTAGTCCTGATATATTTCTTTTTTCCTTCTGGTTTCCTCCTGAAAATACTGAGTGGCATTAGACAAGTCCTTGCAAAACTTTTTTGACTATTCTTCCTCCCCAGGCCAACAATTTTCCACTGAACTTCTTTCTGAGAATAGACAGTCATCGAGTTCTCAAGCCACCTAATGTGCTTTCTTGACTACTTTTAACCAGAAGGTAATGAAATACTAAATCGCACACTCTTCTGAAGTCTTAGCATGTTTGCAGTTATCAAGCCTGTCATTTAAAAAATGATTTTTTTTTTTGATCGCATTGATTTTCCTGTGGGGGAAAAAAAATTGACTGACATTGATCACCTTCCCAACCTAATAATTTAGGAATTTATACCAGAATCAGATTTTCCTTAAATTTTGTGTGGGACAGATATCAGGCTAATTGTGTCCATAGTATCCTTGAATCATAACAGAGTGCTAGGATTTCTCCTGCCTGTTGGTGTTTTCTCTCTATCCCTGTCTATTCAGCCTGTCTATTCAAAATTCAGAGCATGAACTAGAGATGTCCTCCATCAACTCACACAGAATCCATCCAAGCAAGTATCCTGGCCTGCTGATTTAAAATTATTTATCTCTGAGAGATGTTTAACACCCTCCACAGCTACTAATGAACTGGAAAATACTTTGTCATGTTCATATGATTCAAATACATCCTCCTGCTTCTTTCAAGATACAAAACAGAAATATTGAATAAACATATCTGTCATTAAAAGTTCTGCCACCCCCCTAAGCGCCAGAATTTTATTATAGCTATTATTCAGAACTTACCTTATTCCAACTAGTCAAAGATTTTGCTCTTTTACTGCCTTAATTTCCTGCAAACTATAACTTCTCCTCCCATCTGATAGCTGTTGCTTCCCTTTTCTGTTTGCTAAATATTGCCTTTTAATTTGTAAGCTCTGCTTCCAGTATTTTGTTGAGCCTGGAAGGGTTATAACTAATGTTGTCCTCTCTTTCAGATGTGCATTTATGACATTTTAGGTACTTCAGTTCTTTTTAAAGAGCTCCTAGAATTCATGTCCTTTTTTTTTTCCTAACTCTTTTTATATATTTCCTTTCTCTTTGTTTTTTGTTGTTGTTTTTTTTTTTAATTAATTTTTTTGTTTGGATTGTTTTTTGTTGTTGCTGTTGTTTTTCTCTAATCTGAGAAATCAGACTATCATATAGGATTTGACTGATGAAATATGCGCAGATGGTGAAGAGGTGTCACTGACCTGTGTATTCCTAGTGTGGTGAATATTTCAGGTCTCTCGGTGCTGGAATATTTACATCACTGCTTGGTGGATAAATGTGTAAATAGCTCTACACAGTAAATTGGTGGTCCGAGGGAAGAAACTTCAAGTCCTGGCAGATCCTTTCTCTTCCCCCTAGAATTTGCCCATTGAGGTGCACACAGCTCTGGTAATGAAACATGGGGTAGTTGTGAAGCTCTTGTACTTGGAATAAATCCAGAAATTAATTTTGGGCATGACTTTTTTGATTGTTTATCCTAGTACACAGAATGTGTGGCCCTGATTCATGAGGCAGCCAACAACTTGCACTGTACACTGATTAATTCCTTTTTTTCTCATAGAAATAAATCAAAATTTCTTACCCCTGAAACCGGGTAAAATACTTTTGAGCATGAGTCTTTTTTCATTGTTAAAAAAGTCTATTATGTTTTAAAATCATACATATGTTTTACTTCTGGCTACCTGAGACTTACCACATTTATTTTCAGCAAAGAATTTGTCTTGCACTGAGGATGGAAGCAGTGCATTACCCACTTACACATTCCTTGTAAACCTTAGATGACGTGTGTGTGCTGGGATGTCTATGAGGAATTGGCCAGCATGCAATGGTTTGGCTCTCAATCAGGTATGGACCATTGATTTCATTTTTTTTTGCTTGTAAATAGGAAAGTCATTGCCTTCAGTAGGGCATCAACTTGCTCAGTAGCTACCAGTGTAATCTTCCTATATTTGCTGCTGTCATCCTTCTTTCTTACATTCCTGCTACTGTTATTTATGGCCAGCTACTATCTTATTACCTTGTTAGAATAGGGGGTTTATCTTCCTGTGTATTTGTAAAGCACCTACAGTGCTGAGGACCATGATCTTGACATGCTGCATAAATAACAGCACGAGCCCTTGCTGTAGAGATTGTAGATATTGGTGAAGGCCTTCAAAAGCAGGCTGAGGGACAACCTCATTATTTTTTACATCTTCCTGAAGAGGGAAGTGGGGAAGGAAGTGATCTCTCCGTTATCCAAGGATAGGATGCATGGGAATGGTTCAAGACTGCTCCTGGGGAGGTTTAGGCTGGACAAGAAGCATTTCTTTGTCTAGAGGGTGGTCAAACACTGCAAGAGGCTTACTAGAGAGCTTGTTGATACCATAAATCTGCCAGTGTTTAAGAGGCATTTGGACAATGTCCTTAACAATGTGCTTTAACTTACTTGGTCAGCCATGAATTGGTCAGACAGACAGATTGCATGAATTTTCAGGACCCTCCCAACTGAAATATATTCTATTCTATTCTATTCTATTCTATTCTATTCTATTCTATTCTATTCTATTCTATTCTATTCTATTCTATTCTATTCTATTCTATTCTATTCTATTGAGTTCTGTTCCAAATAAATGTTAAACCTGTATTTGGCCACCCATAGTATGGGTGGATTAGTCTCCAGTTCCTTAAAATGTCAAATCCAAAGTCTAGTACTGATTCCAACAAGGTTTGGATCAAGTCCTGTAGAAATACACAGAATGAGGGTATTAACAAATGACAGTGCTGGTCCAGTGTGGGTTTCTTTCCTCCAGGCAGTTGTTTAGCGTGAGGTTGTTTCCATCAGAAGTGCCAAAATAAGAAAAACACCCAACAGCCACCAGAAACCTTTTCAGATTTCTTTGCAGAGGTGACAGAAATGTCATTTCCATATTTAGCCTCTCCACAATGTGACTTTAAGAAAAAAGTCTTGCAATGGTCTTTGCACAGGGTCTGACCCTACGTCTCCCAGCAGTGCCAGAAACCCTCTTCCTACCTGTTCTCCACCTGTCCGATACCTGATACCTTTCTGTCTGTTTCTTTGCCATCAGGCACCTTGTCAGAAGAAAAATAACAACTCACAGCAGCACTTGTCTTACAAAGCCCTAAATCCCAGTACCTGAGGTGCCTCAGAGTCTGTGATCTATGGAAACCTGAACAGGCATTGTTAAAAACTAACCCAATTTGAGTTAAACTACTAGTTTGATTTTCAGCCGATTTGAGGAGTCTGTTATTGACATTGCAAGGCTTGTGCATTTTGCAAATCTCACAAAGTATTTCTGAATCCCACAATATGCTTACAAATCTCAAAACAGTTTCACCAATTAAGTCAATGAATCCCGAAAGAAAAACTCAAACACTTTCACTTGCAAATCCCGACTTTCTTTCAACAATTCAGGGATAAGAGAGGATTTACAAAACCCGTACTGTCAAGTACTGAAGCAATTTTGATTCTCAATATGCCTTGTGGCTATGTTTGAAAGAATGAACAAGCAAAAAGTTGCTGACATGATGTCAAAAATCCAAAGAATAAAATCCTTCCAGTAGAAAGAAAAAGAACAGAGAAGGAAGATGAATACTGTCCATGAGGATTTTTCCTCTCACTGATGGAAATAATTATTTGTCCATTCCTTCATTAGGTCAAGAAATAATGTATGGATCTTAAAGTTTCCCCAAGTTATCACTAATTTGAATGACACGCAGCACTGAGTTCATCTTTAAATCTGGTGATTATTGCTATGTATTTCAGTAAATATGCATTACATGGAGCATAGTTCATATCCTTGGCCTATTTCAAACTATTTTATTATTTAATTTCTAGATTTTTTAAACTTTCAATTGGTAGACAGTGAATGAAAGGTGAAGCAAATTTTATATCTGTTCTTTTGGATCTGCATGAAAACCATGAAAAGATTTTATGTCTTCCTGACTTTTTGAGTTTGTAGTGCATGCATACATATATTTTAAGTTATATTCAGTACAGACACATGCTATCTATTTTAGGTTGGTTCTTAATCATCTCACAGATTCCACAGACTCCTCTCAGATGACCCCATAAATGTGCCTAGAACCATCCAGATGCCCCAGATATCCTTCCTGACTCCCCACCTCAGCTGCAGAAGGACGTGGAGCTCCTGTAAGACTGTTGCCATATCTGCCAGATCAGTGTGGATGTCTCAGCTACCCAGAGTCGCTGTGCTGCTGTGACACATCTGTGTGGGGACAGCTGAAATGAACCTCAGATCTCCTAAACTGTAATAGGAGTGAAGGTATCCATGTGACACGCAGGGATTACACTGAAGACTCAGAAGTTAGATTTTCAATCAGAAACTCAGCTGACCTTATAAGTTTGCATTTAATTAGATAAGTTCATCAAAATGTGAATTTAACTGGAAAAATATACAAATTCTTAAAATAGAAGCTCTTCAGTAGGACTTCTTCTGAGTACACCCAGTCAACCAGCACAGCTTGATTGCTGGATTTCAATGGCAAATTTTAAAAGCATGACTGAATACCACATCAGAATACTACCAAGAGTTGAAGAAATTTATTTGTTCACAGATACACCCTCAAATTATTTATCACATGCTTTACACCTGAATTTGAAAAATCCAATCCTTAAGCCAGTGAGTTCTGACTTGTTATGAATACCTTATATGGAACCTATACATTATTTTTCAGAATTGAAATTTATATATTTTCCTTTTTTATAGCCATTGCACTGGACCCTTATCAATGTACACAAAATTTGACTGGTGTAGGGATAGTTCTACCATAATCCTACATCCCTGAGAAATTTTCAGTCACTTTCCCATCCTTGTGGAGGAGATGCCAGGTGATCTGGCACTTCATTTTAACGTTAATATTATGAAGTGAATCATTCTGCCATATTATGGCAAGATATAGGAAGAATCTCTCCAGAAAGCCGAGGTAATGGGATCCAGCACTGCTGGTTAATTTTAAGGAATTTATAGCTACTGAGAGAACACATGTTATGACATATTAAATTCTGTATTCTATTAGGCAGCAGTTTCACACTGGTAGTGCAGAGGGATAACTCCTAACATTGAATCAGTCCACCTTCAAGTGTGTGAGCAGGTCATGAGATCCCTGAATGTTTAATTCAATCAGAAGTTTCAGATTGGCTTGCTAATATCTTCTGTTTGTTAAGGTCAGTGTACAAGGAAGGTTTGAAAGAAGGCCCAGACACACCAGTGAGCAGTGAAAGTAATTCCTCCTTGCCCTCACAGGTAAGCAGTGCAATTCCTGATGCATGGAATTAGTACAGTATCACAGAATCACAAAACTGGCCCGGCTGGAAGGGACCACAGTGGGGCATCTGGTCCAACCTCCCTGCTCAGTCTGGATCATCCCAGAGCACACAGCACAAGATTGTGTCCAGATAGCTCTTGAATATCTCCAGTGAGGGAGATCCACCCTCTCTCTGGACAAGCTGTCCCAGCGCACAGTCACTTGCACAGTAAATAAGTTCTTCCTTGTGTTCAGTTTGAACTGTGTATCAGTTTCTGCCAATTGCCTCTCGTCCTATTGCTGGTCAACCCTGAGGAGAGCCTGGATCCGTCCTCTTGATACCCTCCCTTCACAGACTGGCAGACATTTATGATCTCCCCTCTCAGTCATCTCTTCCTGAAGAAAGGCTGAACAGCCCCAGCTCCCTCAGCCTTTCCCCATAAGAGAGATGCTCCAGACCCTTCATCATCTTCACAGTCTCCACTGGACCCTATCCAGGAGCTCCATGTCTGTCTTGTAATGAGGAGCCCAGAACTGGACACAGCACTCCAGATGTGGCCTCACCAAGGCTGAGAGGGGCAGCACTGGAGCATAAAAGGTAAAAAGAAATTAATTTCATTTCCTTATACTCCAACTACCAATTTGGTAAATTTTAAAGTCTTCTTTTAGGGAAGAGAGGTGTAATTTACTCTTGTAAAAACATTCTTTTCCTAGTATTGCACAATAATCTTCAGATATTCTTAGTAAGATTAAATAAATGTTATTTTTAATAATGAGTGACTAAGTACCAACATGGCAAGAATCAAGGTAACTGATGTATTATTCAAGTACATGATTCACAGCCATTTGAAGCCCATCAGCTTATTGATCTTATCTAGTTCAATGGCTTTGGATCAAACTACAGTATTTACAGGATGTTTTATTTGCAAGGCATTTAGAAACAAGTTCAGATAAGAATATGCAAGTGCCATGAATGTTCAGCCTACTGATAAATTTAAGCGAAGAGGCAATACATAAATAAACATTTATAGGTCAATGTTTATCATATTACATAAAGCAACATTGTAGAATTTTCTGTTAATAGATTTTTCATCACAGCTACACCATTTAAAAACTGTTTTTACTTAATGCCTAATATCCAAATCGGCAGGGAATTAAGCAGCAGTAGCAAAACAAAATGTTATTTGATTAAAGAAAATTATTTTCTAAGAATGTTTTTATGTTGCCGCAGTGTTCCTACTGATGTTATATTATACCAAAAACATAAGACTGAACTAAGAATTTTACTGAGCAGCATTAGATGGCAGTCTTGGATGTGTTGTACAATGAGCATCTAATGCGCCAAAATTCAGAGAAATGGTATGCTGGATTAAAAGCTGCTTCTGTGGTTGTATTTGGCATCCTTGTTTAAATGGATTTAGATCCCATAACTTCTGTCATCTGTCACAATAATAAAGCTCTGGTCTGAATAGCACAAAAGGAAACATTAGAAAAGAAATTTTCAGACACACTGGAAAAATATTCTTTAGAATAATGAGGTTTCTTTTTTATTATTATTATTGTTATTTGAGTAAATTACTGTAGGTACTTTTCCTGGACTTTTTTCTCATTTCCTTCACTTTGGTAAATAGCCATATATTCTTTTGAGGTTTTCAGAGACTTTTCTACTACAGCCCCATAGAAAACCCTATAAATATCAGTTGCGTTACATCAGCCCATTGAAACTGGTTGTTTCCTTTGAGATAGTTTTCTTCAAAGTTGTTCATCGTCCCCAATACTATGACAGAACAAAGGGACATTCAGAGCATAGATGTAGAAAGCAGAGGCAGGCTCACACTGCATTTTTGTGTGTGTGTAGGTTCCTCCAATTACAGCTGCTGCATCTGGTCAGCACATATGTTTTCTGACCGTGGATATTTATCCTTGGCTGGTGTCCTTGCAATAGTGATTTTGAAAACTGGTGGACTGTCAAGTTCGATTCTGGAGTTTGTTTATACATACAGTGTGTTCAGGACTGGAAATCGTGATTTTTATCTGCTCTGCCCATTCTTTGAAGTAATTCGATCTTGGTGTGTGGATCATTCATTCCATCTCCCTATTTTTCACATTTGGACTTCCTGCCACATAGTGTTTCTAGACAATGTCATCAGCTGGAATACAGTTTTGTGATGCTGTTGCTGAATTCATATTTACAGGTCTATAGGAATAACTGTCAGATTACCATCAAAAGTGTCTCCATGCTTAGTGTAGTCATAGAATCATGGAATAGTTTGGGTTGGAAGGGACCTTAAAGATTGCCTGGTTCCAACCCCCCTGCCATGGGCAGGGAACCAGTACAAATCAGGTGTAAGGTTTCAAAGGAAATCTAATTATCCACAGCTTTCACTGTGGAGTGGTGTTGAACTGTATGACCTGGACACCTCATGGATGAAATTGAAATGGAGAATGAGCTCCAACTCACACCTGATGTGCTCAGACTTCAGTCCTTTGAACCAGGCTCAGTTCTCATAGCACAGAGATGACTGCACAAGTAAAAGGACATGACAAAAAAGATTGCAAATTCATCACAATGAGCTTGGGTCAGTTTAAAAAAAAATTAAATTACTTATCCATATTTGCTGCAAAAAGTTTATTTTCTTATTGTTGTATTAGTATTAATGGTATTAGTAGTAATACTTCCTAACTCCTGTGTAGAACTCAGTAGTTCTCACAGTGCTTTAAGAAACAGGATCCCGTCATGATTTCTAGTCTACAGCTACCAAAAACAGACATAGGAAAGATTAAGTGACCTCAGAAAGGTGTCCTTGTAGACCTTTGTCAGTGAGAAAAAATAAAACCAAGACCAGTGCAGTTACACTCCAGTATGCTATTTACTGGGCCACGATCTCTACTGGCACACCTATTGGCATTGATTACACAATATAAACCACAATATTATTGGGATTTATTGAGTTTTCTGGTTAGTGAAACAAATGTTATTTTCATGGGGAAAACTGTGATATTATAAAACACAATGTAAAAGTGTATAAAGAAACTCAAATCTTACTGCATCCATGAAGCATAGAATCGTAGGAAATTTTGAGTTGGAAGGGACCTTTAAAACTCATCTGGTACAAGCCATCTGCAATAACAGGGACATCTTCAGCTAGATGAGGATGCTCAGAGCTCCATCCAACCTGACCTTTGGATCTTTCTAGTGAAGGCTGAGGCAAAAGGTTGTTAAGTACCTCAACATTCTTTTAGTCTCTTGTTACCAGTTTGCCAGTCTTGTTCATCAGAGAGGTGCACTTTTTGTGACCTTCCCTTTCTGGCTGACATACCTGTAGAAGCCCTTCTTTTTATTCTTTGCAGTCCTTGCCAACTTCAGCTCCATAGACACCTTGGTCTTCATGACATCATTTCTTCACAACTGGGCAATGCCCCTGTGCTCTTCCCAGGATACCTGTCCCTGTTTCCATTGCCTTCTTAGCCTTTTTTTTCACCAGCAGGTCTCAGCTCAGCTATGCTGGGCTCTTGCCTTTCTTTGCTGATTTCTTCCACCTGTCTCTACAGATCTACCAGCTCTGTTCTGCTCTCTTCTCCCTGAGGGCACTTTCCCAGGGGTCCTATTGATTGATGTCTTAAACAGCTGGAATTTTACTTTCCTAAATTCAAGGTCCTCACTTTACCGTTCATTTGACCCATATCTGAAACTCCACCAGCCCAAGTTGTCTCCAAACTTGATGTCACTAATTAGCTCATTTGTATTGGTGACCATCAGATCCAGTATCACATCCTCACTGGCTTATTACCTGGTTTAAGAAATTATCCTCCATGCATCCCAGGAGTCTCTTGGATTACCTACAGCTTGGCTGTGCTGCTTTCCCAGCAGATGCTGGGATGGCTGAAGCATCTCAGCAGGATGTGAGCACAATGTCTCCTGTAGCTGGAGCAAGAAGACTTCATCAATAGTCTTCTCTTGATTGGGCAGCCAGTAGTAAACCCCAGCAAGGTTCCCTCTGTATCCTTGGTCTCTGATTCTTACTTATAGACTGTCAACTTGCTCATGGCTCCTCATCTTTGACAGCTTTTCATAATCTGTTGCTTGATGTAGAGGGCGACCCTTCATCCCCTCTTCCTTGCCTGTCCTTTTGACCAGCCTGGAGCCACCAAGAGCTGCACTCCAGCCATGGGATTCATGCTACCCCGTTTCAGTAATGACAACCAATCATGATGACTTCCAGCTTCTCATTATCATGCCTTTCTTGGTGGGCTTATATGTCCTCTGTTTCTGGCAAAGATGTATTGCACAGTATGAGGGAGATATATCAGAAAGGACAGTCCTGAAGCCCACAGGTTTCTGAAGGAAGCAAAACTGATCCCAAATGGTCACATTCAACCCCTTTCAGTTTGACTTTCCCATTGACTGATGTTTTGAGTATCTTGATAAGACAACACTATATGCAGTTATAAAATAAAAGAAACACTGCACACAAAATAATCAGATTATGAGTCATCAGAGAGGTTAAAAAGTTAACAGTCCAGATGTCTGTATGGTTCACCTTTCCCTTTCTTAAAAGGGGAACAATGACTCTTACATTTATAAGGAACTTGGGAAGTGTTTAGTTAGATGTGCTGACTAACAGCTAGATATGATTTCCATAAATGATAAAAACATGAGACAAACTTTTTTTTAAATGTTGTTAACACACTATATTCAAATTAGGAAGCTTTAAAAAGAACTAAAGGGCCACTCTTTGAAAAATAAACCCCTCTGCAAGTGACTAAAGGCTTGATACTCAAAATCAGATGATCAAAACTTTCACTCTGTGAAATATAACTTTGTTACATTCAGGTTACATTTAGGTTCAGAAATACATTCTGAGTCTGTTCTTCTATGAAACTGCAGTTCAAATTTGACTCAAATATTGTAAAACTAAAAAACGTAGTGAATCCCTTTTTTTTTTTTTTCTGACACGGCCTCCTTTTTGGGGTGGGGAGGGAGATGTGGAGTACTGCACGTATTTTGAGCAGAGGGTTTTTTTTAACTTCTCAATAAAATTCATGGTATTTTCTGTGGGTTTTTTCTTTCATTCTCACCCTTACTATATTATCGAACAGTTTCATGTGTTTGTCATGTCCCAGTGCTCTGCAGTGGTTGATACAAACCGCACTTTAGAATATTTTGCCATGGATACAAACAGCTCTCAGATAAAGCATTCTTAGAGTACCTGCTCACTATGAAAATATAGGTAAGCCTCTTTCGAGGACAGTCAACTTTTCAAATGACTGAACATCCCGGATTACACAAAGAACAACATCCAATTTTAGTGAAGTAATCCTTAAATAATAAAGGAAGCTGAGGAGGGGAAAATCTTGGTCAGTGATACGGCAATTAGTTCAACATGAGCACAGAGGAGAACTGGGCAACAGAAAGGGCGATCAGCAAGAGTAAAAGCCTAGCAAAGGGTGAATAGACTATGCAGTAATTGTTTTTATGCTGACAGAACAATAGTTTAAAGAATATCAGTTAAAAAACATTCAGTCCTCCATATATGGCTTTGCTGTCACATACAGTGAGTTACACTTACTTTTAAGAGGTTAATTTTTATTTTGTTTTTAGATTTCTGATTTAAGCTTTTAGTAAGAATCATCTGCAAAAAAAAATAAAAAAGCATTCTTGTCTAAATTTTACATGTGAATACAGTTCTCAAGGAGCAAGGAAGGGAAATAATTTTCCCTTTCCTACACACAAGCCACTATAAAAGTCTGGTTTCAGATAATTTTAATACCTTCATAGGTAGAGCAGCACATAAGGAAAGCTTCCTGTGCCTCCATTATAGTCTGTATCTACGCAGCAGAAGCTTCTGGTTCAAATTCCTGATTTGTTTTTGAATACAGGAGAAACATAAAGTGGGGCTATCAGTTTTAACATTGGATGTCTACTTGTACATCAGCTGCCTTAACAACATCTGTTGTCAATATCCAAAAGTGAGGATTTCTGGGAATGATTTGTCTTATTATAAAGTAGATTTTTACAGCAGACCAGTTGAACCAGACTCTTAAAGTGCCTGTTTGTCCACCGGTATTGACAGTAAGGTTTGGTTGTCTCAAACCCAAACACCTACATAACAGACAGCTGATGCACCAGGAGATTAATTCCACTCATGAGTGACCTAACCCTGGAGCTACAGTGGGATGACATGCTATTTTGGGACCAAAATAAATCTATTGTTACCCAAGGCTTTTTTTACTAATTGAAACTGGCATGTTCCCATGAAGGAAATTTTAGTTTTGATAAACCGGCACTTTCACACAGGACCTTTTTTTTCACTTGAAAAAAAAAAAAAGACCCCCACAAAAACCAAACCAACAAACAAACAAACAACAACAAAAAAGCCACACAAAAGCCTGTTGCTTAACTCTCCCAATGCATATGAAAACACAGGACTGAATGGAAATCTCAGCTTCACTGTATTCTGTAATGGCATGGTCCTATATCAAGATATTAGTGAAGAACATCCATATACATACATACAACTCCATTAGGGTGGATCACTTGTTTTACTTTTCTGATTACAAATTTCATTCCCAGCAAACACACATATTTAGAGAAATAAATAAATTAATAAAAGAATTTTTTTTCATTTAAAAAAATTTCACCATTAACAAAAAAGTTAAATTATGTTCTTTTCACCTATTACTAAAAGATTTTTGTTTCCAGTTTCTGTAAACACAAAAGATTATATCCTTCAATAGCATAAAATATCCAAACATCCAGAAAAATAGAAAGATTATTTAAAAAAAAAAAGTACATCTTTTCAACTTCATTTGCAACAATTTGCATTAAGATTACATATACTGGTAGCTCCCTTTATAAATTTATCTAAGCCTTGATAATGTTCTGAAATTCTATGAAAACGTCCGTACTTTACATTTTTCAAAATACACATTAACTGATTTACAATTCAACTTAAAAAATGCTGCATATTATCTACGAGGAAGACTAAAACTCTAAGGTAACTAATTGAAGTTATCCTCAGTTTAAACCAATTAGTCAATTTCCTAATTTAAATTAAAAATTAGTAAATTAACCTTAACCTTAAAAGAAACAAAATCAGATTGAAAGAATAGACCATGAGCATCAGACAATGGAGCATCTGAAATTCAAATGATGGCCGAATACTTTTTTGTTTGTTTGTTTGTCTGTCTTGTCATAAGCCAGTGCTTGAGTTCATGGGTTACAGATAAGGTCTGTACAGTCCTGATTTTGCTCAGATTTTGGAAAAGGGAAATCTCATATTTATATATCTCAGAAAAAAAAAATTGTTAAGAGAGAAAAAAGGCCAAGTAAACACAACATAGACTGAGATAATCCCCATAGATATGCTAAAGCTTTCCAGATTCATGAACAATGGAATTTTGCAACAATTCTTCATTTGCATTGTATAAACTGCAATCTTTGCTTTGTTGGCAGAAACACTTTGTATTCATGAACTATATTTAGTTTAGTGCTGCTTAGAATTTCCTTTTTCCCTCTAAATGCCAATAGAATCAAAAGACAAAGTAGCAATATTAGGCTAACACAACACACAAGCTCTTGTTTTGATTACTCATCTCTCTTCCAGCCATTATGTTTGCCCACCCAGCTACTTTCTGCCTGTTTTACTTTGCACAGCCTCGTGGAGCAGCCAGAACAGGCAGTGATATTTCAAAGTGGTTCATAGTGCTGATAGTGGAACTGTGGATAAAACAACAGCAGTGTACTTGAGAGGGGGGAGGGACACAATTATAGCTCCAATTCCCATAATGACTTTTAAGGAGTAAAATAATCGTGTCTACAACAGGTTTGTGAAATTAAAAAATAATCTTTCTGTTTCATGTAAGCCAATGGACATATTTTTAAACTCATGTTCTGGCAGGTTTGGAGCAGGTGCTCAAAATGTATTATGACTATTCTTTAAATGCTGCCACTAATTTCTCTTTTGAAGCAGTGTAGATGTTTGTAGGGAAAGAACTCTACCTGTCTTTGGTAGGCTCAGTGTTTTCACACTGAAGTTTTCTAAACTGAGGGCCCCAAATTAGATACCAAATTTTGTAAGTCACATAATTAAAGAATCTGGAATATTTGGAGATGCTGAACAGCAGGTCTTGCTGACTTGTTTCAAGGAAGTCACGTGAGCAAACACTTCATCCAGGAGAGTGAGAGCATTTAAGCACTTTCATCTACTGACAAACCCAGGATGTGCTTCAAAACCTGAACGGTGCAGAAATATAGTGGTGAAGCTGTGGTAGCAAGACTCAAGTGAACTCAGACGAGAATTGATTGTCAAGCTCAAGTATTTATGCAAGGAACTTATTTATTATTAATTCAATAGTGTTTTAAAGACTGTTATGGCAGCCTGCTTTACATCAGAGGCATTTGTTTCAAATATTTTGTGATTCTATATAATATATTGGCAAGACTGTCTGGTTCTACTCTTGGCTTGCTTGAAGTGTGTGTTCCATTGAAGAGCACAGATCTGTTACAGATAATGCTGGGCAGAGAATTGTGGAGAACAGATTATTTCTGCTAATAGAAACATCATCTCATTCGATACAAACCACTTGGCTTTGTTTAGGGGAGGTTCTTAAACCATTTCCTAAAATTAAATGTAAATAGCTATTTAGACGGATACTATTTGTGTCCCCTCCCTTTTTTTTTTTTTTTGTCTGAAATTATTTTCCCAAGTCAATTCAAATATGGAAGAAATTAATGTTGACCATTTTTTTTTTATTTTTTGGTAAATAAATTCATGTGTTGGCTCATTCTTGTCCTGTTCGTAAATTTCCTTCTATCACATACTTTGAAGACATTTTAATTCACTTCCAAATAATCCGCTTACTCTTCTGAAACTCAGAGCATTGAAAGTAATGGGAAAGATGATTGAGTAATGCCCACATGTGGAACTGCAAAATAGTTAGGATGTATTTGAGTCAGATATGTACTTATGTCATGAAAAAAACACTTCCCATTGCTTATAAGTCTGACAGAGTAGACTTAATGAACATAATGACTTGGAAAATTGTCTAAAAATCTTTTGAGTCCATTATGAGTAATGTTATGTCAAAGGTGATTGTTAGCTGTGAGGAGGAAAAGTAACAAATAATAGAGATGGTAAGGTGATATTTTATGAAATGTTTTTCATACATAGATTTCAAGATTTGCTGCAGAAGATTGTAAGTAACATTAACTGATTTTTAGCTACAACTTCTAAGAGCAGTAAGTTGATTAAAGGAAGCTAAGGGTAGAAATGTGAGTAATTATTTAAAGGTTTTCTTTTCAACCACTCTAGCCACGAGGTCCCCATTCTGGCTTTCAAGGCAAAACTAACATTCTCATGTAATTATAGTCTTCCCAGAATTTGAAGTTAATGGCACTGTTGGAAGATTGGTCTCTCAGACCTCAGGCTTGAGGTTATAATACTAGACTGTCAACTTGTCTAACAACCCCATTTCAGACCCACAGTGAAGACAACATTGTAGATGGGAACAGCTAAGAGAAACAAAAAGATCATGATGCTTTAGCAAACTCAGGTCCTGCAGTCCAATGTTTGATTGGCAGTGAAAAATTTTAGAATTTGGCAATAGGTAGTACTTTTCTTAAGCTTCAGCAGGCATACTCTGATCCTATTGCCCACACAGTTAAAAAGGTGTTATAGTACCTAAACAACTGCCTCACATGTTCATTATCCATTTAACATTACACCTACCCCAGTACTTTTTCCACTGTAGAAAGGAAGTTCCTATTGGAAAAATGCCAAAGTGCAGATTGAGTGACATGCAGGAGCTTTTGCTATTGAGTGACCCCTTGACACTCAGTAATGAAACCAGTCTTTGGTGTTTGTATAAAAAGAACATTCAATTTTCAGGGAAATGTCAGTATGATTATTTTTTTTCATCTCTTTTATTTTTATTTTCCTTGGGGTTTTATCATCACTTAGCTCCATTGTGTACAGCAGGAGTTGTATTTTCAGGTAACAGTGTACAATTCTGAAAAAAAAAATGTGGAAGTTCTGACATTTTTTCTTATCTTTTAAATAATTTTGCTTGTAGATAGGAATGGAAAGGAGTTAAGTAAGGAAAATGTATGTAAGCAATAAATATGTCTCTCTAGTAGTCATAAACTGACATTTTGCATATGCACATTGGTAAGCTGTATGTAAGGAGCACATCCTTGTAGCTCACAGAGGAAATCAGAAATACATGGGATCTGCACTAAGGTTATGCTCAAACAAACACCAGAACAAACCCAGCTGCTTGAGTTGTACAAAGAGTTATGAAAATGGAATTACTCCTTGGTGGTAGTGGTGACTTTGGACTGATTTCCAGTGGCTCTTTAGCCATTCTTTAAGATCTAATCATGATGGTTAAAGCCTGCTCAGAGTAGCAACTTTTTGGTGTGACCGCTGAACTGAAAAAGGAGAGATGAGAGAAGAGGGAATAGTGAAACCTAGTTTAGTTTGGGTTTGTTGTTGTTTCTTGCTGAAGAAAAATCCGAACTATGTGACTGCTCTGAAAAAAAAAAAATCAATACTATGCTGGTTAGTTGTAAAAATGAAAGCTAAATCAAGCCTGGATTCATCATGGTCTACTGGCAAAGGCAGTGTGCCAGCTGAAATAAGCAGTTTAAATTTCCATCAGGTAGATGAAGGAAACACCTCAAATGTCTTGCCTGAGTGTCCACTATGATGTATTTTGTCCATTTGTGGGAAGATTTTACCCTTTTTGGGTTCATCAATGGCTGGTGTCCTACTAAGTGCAAATTTAATGTCCATTAACATTTAAACTAAAAAATAGGCGTCCTGCTTCTAGAGCATGTGTCCTGATTACCCTGATAAGAACCAATTCTCTTGGTCTCCAAAGATTTTTAAACATTTAATGCAAAGTAGAACAGCACTAGCGGGAAGAACTGAGGAAGAATGACGTCTGACCATCCTTGTGTCAAGTTCATTCTTCTGAGAAGTCCGATACCTGCATTGTAACCTATTTTTTCAGGTGAATATAAGGATTTTGGCAAAATGGAGCAATGTCAGCAGGAGACACTGAACATATCCCTGCTTAGAACATTCTTTTACATAATGCCTATACTCACAGGAGTGATTTTGGGTGGAGGGATGTCTGAACTGTGAGATAACACTGGAGCAGTTAATTCCACTTTTAAAAGGTACCCTATCACACCTGAATTTGAAAAGAGCTTCAGGATGTTCAGGATAGTTGTTTTTGGGGGGACAGGAAAGATGTTAAATGAAAAGCATACCCTCTGGATCTAATGATCGAAATATACACTGCATTTAGTATAAACATTGTTTAGAGTCCCTTTGCTGGCACACAGAGGAATGAGGAATGGAATCCCAGTCTCAGATCTATTTTTAGAAAAATAGGCACTTCTGTTTGGGCCCAATATATTTTAACTTAAATAAATTTCTTGGATGAAGAAGTAGGTGCCTCCTCACCAAGTTCACAGGTGACACAAAGCTGGGAGGAGTGGCTGGTACACCACAGGGCTGTTCAGCCCTTCAGAAGGGCCTTGGCAGGTTGGAGAGATTGGGAAAGAGATGCTGTCTAAAGTTCAACAAAGGTAAATGCAGGGTCCTGCACCTGGGGAAGAATAAGTCCATGCACCAGTACAGGCTGAGGACTGACCCGCTGGGCAGAAGCTCTGCAGAGAAGAACCTGGAGATCCTGGCAGACAGCAAGCTGTCCATGTGTGTCCAGCAAGCAGTGCGTCTTTGTGTCAAGAAAGCCAATGGTATCCTGAGGTGCACTAGGAAGAACATTGCCAACAGGTCAAGGGAGGTGATCCTGACTCTCTACTCAACCTTAGAGAGGCTTCATCTGGAATGCCGCATCCAGTTCTGGGCTCATCAGGACAAGACAGACATGGAACTCCTGGAGTGAGTCCATTGGAGGGTAATAAAGATGACTGGAGCATCTCTCTTAAAAGGACAGGCTGATGGATCTGTGTCCATCCTCAAGAAGAGACAACTGAGAGGGGACCCCACCAATATCTGTATCTGCAGTGAGGGTATCAGAGGTTGGACCAGGCTCTGCTCAGAGGTGCTGAGCAACAGGACAGGAGACAATGGGCAGAAACTGATGCCCAGGAAGTTCCACCTAAACATGAGGATGAACTTCTTCACTGTGCAAGAGACCATGCACTGGAACATATTGCCAGAGAGGGTGTTGAGTCTCCCTCACTAGAGATACTCAGGAACCATTTGGCTACAATCTTGTGCCATGTGCTCTGGGATGGCCCTGGTTGAGCAGGGAGGATGGACCAGATAGTGCACTGAGGTCCTTTCCAGCCTGACCCATTCTGTGCTTGAGATGACCTCTCAGATCTCTAAATCACAATGACATGAACTGAGACCTTTCATTGCCCGTCTCCCTTGATTGCTCAAAGTTGCTACTGTTAGACTAGATGTTGAAGGTGAATCTATGTAAGAGAAATATTCATATCTGAATGCTGCAGCCACTACTTCAGCCACTGGGGTTCATCCAAACTTCTTGCTCATCTTTCCTTCCATGAGGAATGCCTCAAAGCTGACCAGAAAATCATATCTCATACACACACACACTTTGGAGGTCTGTCCAGTCCTAACAGATTTCTGGGCAGTTTCCTGGTCATTGTGCTTAACATCTATTTAATCCCAACACACCTGAAGTTCAGTGAAACAAGAGTTGGCACAGAGTAAAAACGTAAATTGAAACAGATGAAGACTTGCAGTGAATTGTGTCACACAAGGTATTATGGAAGGTAAACACAGTAACGAAATGAAAACACAACAAAGGAATAAACAACCTTGCTGCCTTATGAGTTGAGTAAGGGAATAAATATGCTTCCAGTGGGAAAATATCCTTCCCAGCTCTGTCTTAGTGACACCTGATAGTAAACAGATAAAAGTGTTCACACCTTAGTTCAATTAAAGCTTGGCCACTGTTATAATCCTTATGAGAAGTATTCCATTATTTGGAAAACATTGTAGGCTCAAAATTATGTGCATACATGTGTTTCTAAGAAGAAATGGATTCAAAGCTGTGAATAAGTGGATGGTAAACCAGGACCTGGTAGACAGCAACAAGAACTTCTTTATTTCTTTGTGTTTCAGAAATAATACAGCACATTTATAATAAGACCCCAGATCACTGGAATCAAAGGGAATGTGACTAATAACTGCAGCACACAGAGAAACTAACAATTAAGGGTTGATTAAAACTCATTCAAGTTGCAAAACTCTTGTTAGCACCAAGTTTCATGCTGTCAGCAAATTGGTTGGGAAAATGCCTTTAGTTTCATTCTGATATTTCAGTGTATTTTGCAGAGACACAATCAGAGAAGTGTTCGTGCATTCATCACCCACTGAGATTCCCAGCAATCCAGATTTGTGTGGTGTTGTTGATGTGAAGCACACTTCAAAAACAGGAGCAAGCAGCACAAGTCTAGGCCACACAAGTACAAATGCTACGATTTCAGATTGTCTTCTTGCATCTTGCTAGCCTGGATGAAGAAAACACAATGCACGCAGAAATGCTATTTCCTTTTGCACAGGGAAAGTAGATTCCAGGCAAGATTGCCTATCATAGTTTCATAACTTTAATTATTCTCTCAATCCTCAGTGCCTGAGACTTCTATTGACCCTAAGTTAAGAGGAAAAAGACCTATTTCAATCCTGTGAGTCATTAAAAAATCAAAATTATCTTCTGCAACCTTGAAATGCCTTTCTACCATTTCATATTTAGTACTTTTCAGACAAAGTTTTTACATCTTATAGAAGTTTCTTTTTGTACCTTACTTCATCTTCACTAAATTCTTTCCATAAACACCAAGGTATTCCTGAATTACCCTTCAGTGTGAGAGATTTCTTCTTTGTCCTAACATGAGATTTGCTGAACCACAGTGAAACCACTCAAGATGTATTGTTAAAGTGCATGGTAAGATATCTAAAGATCATGGAGAAGCTGTTCCCTATGATTTTATGTATAAGGCTATCCAGGCTGAACCCAACAGAGCCCCCAGACACTATGATATGGAAGATATCGTGTCCAAGCTCAAGGGCACCTAAGACAAGAAATGTTTTATAATTTGCTTCTATCTTGGCCCCTCCCGTGCTGTTTTTCATTTAGACATCGTGCCACACAAATCACAATTAAATGACACAGATGTGGATGTGGAACTTACCTTACCTTTTAACTCAGCCAGATCTAGGAACTGCACTGGGCATTCAATCAGTGCTATAAAACCTGTTGGTGCCTTTACACAATCATATAATCACAGAATGGTTTGAGTTGGAAAGGATCTTAAAGATGATGTAATTCCTATGCCCTGACATGGGCAGAGACACCTTCCACTAGATCAGGTTGCTCAAAGCCCCATCCAGCCCGGCTTTGAGCATTTCCAGGGATGGGGCAGCCACAGCTTCTCTGGGCAACCTGTTCTAGTGTCTCACCACCCTCACAGTAAAGAATTTCTACCTAAAATCCAGCCTAAACCTTCCCTTTTCCAGCTTACAGCCACTCCCCCTTTCCTGTCACTGCATGCCGTTTTCACAAGTCCCTCTCTGGCTCTATTGTAAGCCCCCTTTAGCTACTGAAAGGCCACAATAACGTTACCCTAGAGACTTCTCTCCTCTCAGCTGAACAATCTCAATTTTCTCAGTCTTTCCTTGTAGGAAAGGTGTTGCCCTTCACATGTTGTGGTGCATGTACAGAAGGAACACATGTGATGTACAACTCATCCTCAGACATCTCACCCCAAAACTCTTTTTTGGGTTGTTTCTGTTTATCATTTCTATATCTCACTGTGGAAGACTATGAAGTCATTGCAGCACCTAAGAAGCTGTTTTCTTCACCTTAAATACTTGATTAAATTCTGAAGCTCAAGGTAGAATTAGCTGCAAATTTGGGCCAGGATGCTCCAAGAGATCAAACTGAGATTTAATTGAAAGCTACCGGCACAGCACAAGTTATAGGCATTCACCTCCCAATGTAACCCTTCTAGTATATAATTATTTAAAAGAAATTTGACAGCACATATTGTTTAACCATTGTCATGCTATTCAAAGCTACATAGGGATCTAAGGGAAGAAATGGCACACTGGGAATTTAATATCACTCAGAGTTATATTGTTTTTCTCCTGACCTCACAGATGACAAGGAAATGCTGTTATGAAAGAGTAAACAGTAAAAAAATGTTTGAAAGAGTAAACAGTAAAAAAAATGGATGCAGAGGCCTTCATTGGATTTTGGACACTGGCCCTTATCTTTCAGTGGGGAGAGGGGAAGAAGAAAGCGGAAAATTGGCAGGAAGAGCAATTCTTATCTTTGTTTTCTTTGTTCCAAGAAATACTTGATGCTCTGACATTCCCTATGCTAATATGTACAGATGACTTCACAATCCAGTGTTCTCAATATAGGAATCAACATCCTCTAAATCAAGATGCAGCTTCTACTAAATGTATTGTACCCTCCAATACTTCTTCTGCAAGTGGAGAGATGCCTTGCAAAAACATTAGAGAAACTCTCATGGGGAAAAAAGTTGGTTTATAATGTTCTTACCAACCTACTCGCATTGTCTTGATATCCCCTGTGATTAAGATCATTGTCCTTTTCTTCAGGGTTTAAAACATCCTAAAATGAGAGAAGTGATGGAAAAATGACATTTAAAAAAAATAGGTAAATATATACCTTTTTTTTTTTGGGTAAATTTTTTTTCGCAAAACTTTTCTACTAAGCAATATTTTTTTTTAGAATTGGGCCTAATACTTGTAGTATATTGGACTAAAAGAGCCCTCAACACAAAGCTTGTGTGCTCTATTAAAACTCTCTAAGTCACTCTGCTTACCACATGCAGACCATCCTTTGAGTCAGGCTGTGCACAGCACTCACTGACCACCTCTGTGCAGTGAATTATGATCTGGTGATTTCAGTTCTTTTACATCTGCCAGACCAATTTTATCTGGTGAAGAAATTTCTATTTCAATATTTAAGTGCACAATGAAAACTGTATCACTTCATGCTAGAAGGAATAGTGAGGACCCAGGCTCTGCCATCAAACTGGAGGTCATAATTCAAAATTATGGGGTGAAAAAACAATGGAAGAAAGAGTAGAAAACTGCCAGAGTGTTGCATATGTGACGTATTGGTCTCAGCAGCAATGTTGTTGTAGTGGCTTGGCGTGGCAAAATTTTGTCAGCAGCAGGGAAGGACTAAAAGGATGTTCTGAGAAGCTGCTGGAAGCTTCCTCTATGTCCTACAGAGCCAATACCAGCTGGTTCCAAGGTGGACCCTTCAGTGGCCAAGCGCGAACCCGTCAGGGACCTCTGGGGTAACAGTGAACAAGGAGGGGGAAAAACGTGCAACGTCAAGTGCAGCCACAGAGAGGAGTGAGAATATGTGAGAGAAATAACCTTGCAGGCAGCGAGTTCCATGAAGGAAGAGGGGGAGGAGAAAGTGCTCCTGGCACCAGAGCAGAGTTTCCCCTGCAGCCCTGGTGACAACCAGGGTGACGCAGCTGTCCCCCTGCAGCCTGTGGGGGCCCTGGGGAAAGAACCCACATTGGTGAAGTTTCTGGAGAACTGTCTTCCATGGGAGGGATTCCATGCTGGAGCAGGGGAGGAGTGTGAGGAGTTCTTCCCTGAGGAGGAAGGAGCGGCAGACACGAGGTGTGATGAATTGATTGCAGACCACATTTCCCAACTCCCTGTGCTGCTGAGCAGGGGAGGGGGTAGGGAATTCAGGAATAAAATTAAACCCGTGACGAAGAGAGGATGGGGGAAGGTGTTTTAAGATTATTTTTTATTTTTTTCATTATCCTACTCTGGTTTAATTGGTAATAAATTAAATTAATTTCCCCAAGTCAAGTCTGTTTTGCCCGTGACTGTAATTTCTGAGTGATCTCGACTTGTCCTTATCTCGACTCACAAGCCTTTAGCTATATTTTCTCTCCCCTGTCCAGCTGAGGAGTGGAGGGATAGAGCAGTTTTGGTGGGCACCTGGCATCCAGCCAGGGTCAACCCACCACAGTCACACATCCACATCTGACCAGGAGTGAATCTAAAATGAAACAGAAGATGTGTTCTTTCCCTCTGTCTTCAGAAACCTTAGAAATCACATTATCACAGAATAAGGTGTCGTTGTACTCACATAAAAGACTGAAAAGCTTCTGAATGCCAAATCCCAGGTGAATTCCATGCATTTAGAAAGCACGAATTACATGACTATTGAGGAAAAAAGCGGTAGTCCTTGCTAAGACAGCTGGATACACAGGTGGATACAGACAGAAGACAGCAGAAGTGTCAGAGAACTGCCTGGATTTCAGCAGGTCTCTTCTGCCCCTTAGAGCAGAAGTTTGGTATTAAATCAGGAAAACCACCCAGAATACACTGGGAGAAGTGGGACAGACCTGCAATACCCACATTAGGTGTGGGCAGACAGCGCTGATTCATGTTTACCCTCAATTGCATCACTGCCGTGAAGATGAACAGGATTTTTATGAGAGTGCCTACCCAGGCCATTAGTGCTGTGTATGAAGCATGTGACAGCCCATAATGGAGATGTGAGGGGAATGCAAGAGATGCTCTCTAATGAAAAAGGAATTGGATTCCGTTAAGCCTCTGTCAGCACCACTCTTGAAAATATTAAGAGAAATAATGAAATATAATTAAAAAATAATTTTCTCCTAATGAAACAAAATTAAATGCTAAGCGGGCGCTGCTGTGTGGGAAAATAAAGCGTGAGAGTATCAGCACCAGGACAGCTTAGTGCTGCAGGAAGGAGCAGGGTCAGTCATTTAAGCTCAGTCTTGCTGAGCCTCAGGAAGAGTGCAGAGGTGAGAGGATGAACCTGCCCCAGTGGGGAGAGGCTGCAAAGTGCAGAGAACAGGGCTGGAAGCCCGCTATCTTCCTCTTTTTACCTCAGCTTTGCTACCAACCCTTCACTGTGACATTAAACAATACTTTTAGTCTCCCTTTTCTATCCTATATCTGCCTGCAGTGTATAGACTATTGGATTCAACCATTAGAGTCTGTGTAGCCACACAAACATCAGAGAAATGTGACTTCTGCAAGGATTTGGAGCACGTAATATCCTTCCAAAAGGAGCAGAACCATCATGGTGGGTCCCTTAAGTCCTTAGTCCATAAAGAGCTGAGCTGCTCCAGTTTTCTGTCCTATTTATTTGATTTGTCACTTAGAATATGGAGATAGCAAATACAGGTGCTCTTCTTCTGTCCTTACAGCACTGTAGTGTAACATAATCTTAATCCTAAATAAATCCTTTTTATATGAAAGCAGGTGTAGAATTTACCATTCTAAGTATAGACAAAAGGATCTAACCAGATGTCATGAACCACACTGAGAAATACCACCTAGGGTTTTTTGGGTTTTTTTAAATGCTTCACATTCCCCATTAATTATCCTCAAGAAAAACTGTATCATCATTTTCAACATTAACCTGATTAAAAGCATTTAATGATACCTGACTTTGGACTGTTGGCTCATTAGGGAGAAAATCATGAATTTAATAGCATTTGAATCAGATTCCAGATGGGAATTAGCAAGCAGTCTATGTTTCTTGCTTACTGACACAGGCTTGAAGCTGTGCAAAAAGGCTTTAAGTAGAGAATACAATGCCCATTGAGTTCAGTGATGCAGGGTAAGGCCCTCACATGGTATTTCTATTAAACACTGTGAGTAAAAAACCACATGCCCAAAGCACATCCACAGACTCTTGCCTGAATCTCCAACTTTCCTAAAGTAAATAACACATCTGAAAAAAAACCACATTCTTTTATAGGAAATGATGGTATAAAAGATACATTCACATAAAAATAAATCATTACATCCTATGTGTTTTTTCAGGGAAACCAGAAGTCCTGCACTGAAACATATCTCTCTGTTGGAACCCTGACCATGGCAGCAGAAAAAAAATATAAGTGAAAACTCAAATTCTAGTGAGAACTTTGATAACTCGTACTGTCAAGAATGATTATACAAGGAGAATAAAAGGCTTACAAATTTCAGCTATTTCAGGTTTAATGCAAACAGATTGATGAAAAAATGAAAGTGTGCTCTACAGCTGTGGAGATAATACAGTCCTGATCCCAGAAGCTTCTGAATTCTCATTTAAATTAAACCAGTCTGGTCTTGGATGTCATTGCATTGTTTGTTTCCAGCATAATGGGAAATGGTCCCCATGGCTCTCGTGTGTTGCAGATCAAACTGGTAGACCTATAAGTGACTCCATCATCAGGATTTGTTATGGCAGCTTTCGGAAGGTCTCAGTGGAAGTTACCCTGCTGATTACAGCCACATCTATCCAGCCACATCAACTGGATATTCCAAATGACTCACCAGTCCCAGAGACTGCAGACAGAGGGGGGGTGGTTCTGTTATTTCAATATATAATTTATTATTGTCATAACAGAAGGCACAGAATCATTAATTATAAAGAACGGCATTTTAAATTTAGGAAGACATTTAGCTGGGATATATACCAGACTTGTCCTTACTTAACTTCTTCATTAATGATCTGGAGGAGACAGAAGCAATATGTAAAGGATAATAATTTCCTGTGTGAAACTGAGAGTTATTGTCAGCTCCAGCGAGGACAGAGGCACAGCAGAAAGGGACCAAAATGACATGAAGACATGATGGGAAAAGATATGATTTTCAGACTGGAAAGAGGAAGAGAAGTAATCCAAAATTGCCTGAAATACAGGAACAGCTATAAAATATGATTAAAAAATATATAAAAAAATTGCAATACTATATGTGAGAAAAATAACAATAATAACACTGGAAATAGAAATGAGCAGAGGCATATTTTGCTTAGTTGAGCCAGAAATGTTGTCCAAATGCCCAAGTCTTGAATAGCTCATGTTTTATAAATGCTAGTGTCTGGGTAGAGGTTTATGTCTTCCCTCCTTTCTTTTCTTCTTTACCTCCCTCTCTGCCTCCATCACTTCCATTGTTCCTTATTTTCTTTCTCTTCATCTCTCCTTTTCTCCCACATGGCCCGCTGTTCCTTGGGCAGCTCTTTTCCTCCTCCCAACCTTAATGTATTCTCATCTTCAGCATGAAAGTTGTGCAATCTACCTGTTCTCTCTTCAGCAAGGGCACTTGAAGGAGGTCCTGAGATAGAAGGGTCTCCTTTTCCCTGGGTCAGTGGTTTCCTGACATTCCTGTTACTGAAGAAATGGTCAGTATTATCCCCTCAACCAGTGCTGTAAGCTACACTCAGCACCAGAGTCTAGTCTTCAATACATATGATGGATTGAATCTTTCACAGGATACATGCCCAGGGATCAAAGTGCTTCAGCCCAGGTGTCCAGTGAGAATTCCACCCTGGCAAGGTCCCTCCTAAGTCCTGTGTCTCATCTGCATTATGCAAGCATTTCAGATACTTTACATCTCAGCTGGCTTTAGGTGTCCAAGTTTGTGCATCTGAATCCATCTAGGGAATGACAAATTGTTTTAAGCAGCAAATATACCGACATGTGAGGGTAGACAGTGGAAGAATTTTAAACACCTATGTTTTTCTACAAGTTAAATAGAGCCTTTGTAGGTGGGTTTTATTCACCTTTACCCTTCAGTAACTGAATGCCTTCATGGTTTCATGTCATACTTTGAAGTATTACTCTATCTTCTCTTCTATCCTGCCCTTCCATTAGATTCATCAATCATTGATTCAGGTCTCTTTGTCTTTAATTAGACCTTGAATATACTACATGGGACAGTATTTTCAGGCAGATGTTGACACTCAGATGACTGTCTCTCAGTATAATCCACCTAATTGAAGGATATATTTGGCTGAAAAGATAACAGTGAATGTAAAAGATACTCAAAATTTAAAGCATAAAACCCATCCATTCCCAGCTACACAGGTTTTAAACATGAGAAAATAGCATCTGCAGGCAAATTCAGAGGATAGTAAATATTAAAAGATATTTCTAATATATAACCTTAAGCAAAATTTGTTAGTAATTTATGAGTGATTAAATTTAATTGAATAAAGATAGAATTTTCCCAGACAGAATAGAGTTAAATTATATAGACATGGCATTAGGTGGATGTCTGACATCTCCATGAGAGAGAAAGCCAAGAGCTGCCACTTTCAAATAAAGTGGGAAGTGATAGAAATTAGGGAAAAAATATGAAAATACAAACACATATACATACACATTTAAAAATATTCAAAACAAATATTCAAAAAACGTATTAATTTCTCTGCATTAATAGTCTTCTAATACTATTGCAAAAGGTCAAAGGATTTTATGCCTTTATGTTCAATTACAGTGGCCCACCCAAAATGCCTAAGGTAAACTTGAATTTTGTGTTCTTTTCTCAGTCAACTGAACCTACCATGCTGTACCAACAATATAAAAATTCCTGTCTTCATAAAAATACCTTTAAGATGTTATAATTCACTTTTTGAATATAAAATATTTTATTTTTGTTAAAAGTGTTGAGACATTCTGGGTTGACCAGTTCAAAGTAGTAACTTATACATTGTTTGGAGCTGCTGCAGTCAATTACCAAAAGATTTGTGTAAGACTACCTACAAAACCCAAATGTAACCAGAATAATTGAGAAAAAGTGTATGAATGTGTGTTATATTTCTCTAAATCTGTTACAAGGGCAAATCCATAGCATAACTATTACAATGTGGCTTTGGGAAATAACTTATTACTTTTTAATTTCTTTGTATAGGGAGGAGTCACTGCCATAGGTATATTTGTTAGGTGGCCCTCCAGATTCTCAGTGCAAGAGGTCACAGAGTCCTTCTAAAGGAGAGTTTAAATAAAAAAAAATGTACAATGACAAACAAGCTAAAGGTGTTAGAATGCTGTGTTATTGATGCTGTGCAGTTTGCTAAAGTACTGATAAACCAAGCCACAGCAAAAGATAAAGAAAAGAACAAGCCATTTTGGATACCATGGGATCCTACCAGGTGGATCTGCATCAACATTTCATTTCAGATGAAGAGCATGATTTCAAAGTCAAACTGTATTGACAAATAAAGATCTTGGCATGTTTTGGACTGCAAAGCACAAGGCTGGTCTCAAAGCACACAAAGCAGATTTCTTAATTTCTTAGATGAAATTAAGGCAATTTCCTCCAGCTGCTATAGCACATCAATCTATTGGACCAGGCTAGAGCTACTCCAAAGTAAACTTGCCAAATATAGAAAGTGTGAATGTAATCACTGATATTCAAAACAAAGAACAAACATGTTGTGAGACACGTTAGAGCTGCGATTGCCTGACTGTAGCTTCTGAAAATAATGGTGCTTGAGAAGTGAGTGTTTGTTTGCAGCTAAAACCATATGAACTCACGGCCAAGGAATATTCATGCAACATTTTTCAAACCTCTTTTGTGAATATGGAAAAGAAAATGGATAGAGAAGGCTAATGCATACGACAAAGCAAAATCAGTTAGAACCTTATACCAGTGCTTGCCCAAAGGGCCAAATGTGTCTCCAGCCCTCCCAGTTCCCATAATGTTTAATTTCTTTATATTATCAGTATAATTCATTCTTCAACTATGTCCATACATTTACTTTCCTGATTTGGTGTAGATACATTATTTGTTACCTGGATTTCATTCCCTCATGTTCTCCGACTCACTTACACAAGGACCAAGGCATGCATGTCCAAACAGGTTGGGTTAGAATGACTTATAGAATCATTAAGATTGGAAATCAGATCATAAAGCCCAACCATTAACCCACCATTGCCAAGCCCACCCCAAACTCATGTTCCAAGTGCCACATCTACATTTTTTTGAACACTTCCAGGGATGATGACTCCACCACTCCCCTGGACAGCCTGTTCCAATGCTTGACTACTACCCTTTCAGGGAAGAAATTTTTCCTAACAGCCAATCTAAACCTCCCTTGGCTCAATTTGAGGTTGTTTCTTCTGTTTCCATCACTTCTTACCAGGTAGAAGAGACTGACCCCCACCTGGCTACAATCTCTTGTCAGGGAGCTGTGGAGAGTGATAAGGTCACGCCCGAGTCTCCTTTTCTCTGGGTTAAACATTCACAGCTCCCTCAGCTGCTCCCCATCTGTGGGACACTGGCTATAAAGTCCCCCATCTTATGTCCTGGTGTCTTTGGCTGGCAATAACAAACTGATTTTTAGATGCGACTTTTATTTGAGACATTTGACCTTATTTTATCTGACTTTTCCTAAGCCTTAAACAAAAATCCCAAATTTCATTGCACCTTTGTTTTTTTCTTTTTTGAGCATCTTGAGATCCCAACTTTCTTCTTGTCACCAGAACTTCGAATTTTCTTGTTTTTCTTCTTCTTCTCATCTTGTCATTTGAATGATAGCCCAGAGATGACCAACATAATCCCCAAAGCTGCCTCACTGCACTTTCTGTACTTTCCAGTACTAACAGTGTTTAACAGTGGGGCTTGCTATAACCACCCCAACAATCTCCGCTTAATTTTTTCCTGTATATCTTTTACCTCTGCCTCACCTCTTAGATTGAGATTTTTAGCTCATTGGGGTAAAACCATCTTTCTAAAACTGTGACAAATGCTGTTTTCAGAGTCAAGCAGAATTTTCCTCCATTGTTGGCTCATGGTGTTCCTGTGGGAATTTTTAATGAATACTACTGCATTTATAAGGTTCAGTCTGAAGTTTCGTATCTGTGAACAGTTAAAATTAATTGGGAACTTGAAATTGAGCTGTTTGTAAGGAAAACATCACCTTGTGTTTAAAAATAAATCATGCCTTTAGTTTTGACTTGCCTCATTTAAATAAACCATTAGCTAAGTTTTATTTACGTCTCAGTCTTAAGCTGCTAAAGTAGATATTTATGGCTTGGTTCTTAAACTGGTTTTCTAATTTACTTGGCATTTTATATAATACAGAGTGAGTATTTCTAGGGAGTTTAATTCTTTTTTTCTGTTGTTTTTCTCTAGCCATTTTTTTGTTTGTTTGTTTTAATGAGCTATGAAATATTTCAATATACCTTAAATAATATAACATAAATTCTGAGACTTGCTGATATTCTCAGTGTGCAAACTACATCACAATTCAAACACAGAAATACTACAAAAAAACCAGATTTGGTCAACGGAGTCAGCCTTATTTTCTATGCCAGGGCACTTTTACAGCAAAGAAGATCAAAATCCTTCCCCTTAGCTTTACTAATTCATCAAAAGTCTATTTTTGAAGGAAGTAGCATTATCTCTTGGACACAATTTTTGTTTGTTTGTTTTTTGCTTTTCCTGTTTAAATACAGGTTTTAGAATCCTTAGAGTTCTTGCTGACCAAAGTTTAGACCTTGTATGTGTAAAACTTCCCAGTAACTCATAAATCATTAAGAATTAGGATCCACCTCTGCAGCTAAGACTTCTTAACACTACGCTATATATGTGAGTTTGTCACTAGAAGGAAAGGATGTAATGAACAGAAAAAGGAAATAACCAAGGGTATTCTAATATGAAACTGGAGATGAGACAGATTTTAAGAATCACCCTCTGAAAATGCCTATTTTTCACTATCAGCTACCAAAAGAGGTCAGAGTGACCTGCTCAGATGCAGTTGCTTCAATTTTAGATTTCCAAAATTAGGTGAGATGGACTGCACATTATATGACTAACATGGAACAGCATCTTTTGGATTGGCAGAATTCTAAAAATAAGAGTTTTGAATATAAATGCAGCTTTAACAAATTTTCTGCAAACTTCTTAGTGCAAAGTCTGAATAAAATCAACACACTTGGTAATAATAAAGTTATTCACTTGAATTCACACTCTTGATAAATTTTAGTATGCAAAACCTGTCAGTAAGCTAGAATAGCAGAGTTGTGGGAATTTATAGAGCTAATTAGTTATTACAACACTCATTGGTAAAATATAAGGTGTTACCTTGTTGACTTTTTAATCATGTTTGATTTTTTTTCTTTTACATACTATATAAAACTATGAAAACATGGATGTTGAAGAAGATGTTAAATGTGCTTCTTTAAGAATAACTCTCTTCTTGGGAAAGAAGGGGGAATTATAAGTAGTAGATTAGGCTGTGTTAGCTCTGGGGTTATAATTTAACTTTCAATATTTACTTGAAATTCTTTCCTCATATTAGTTTGAGACATATTGAATGAGACATCAGTGCAGTTGTGACATTTAACCATCTTTAATGAAACAAATTGGTTCTCTTTAGCAATCTTAGTGGAGGCAATAGCTCAAATTTTAGAACACGGTTTTATAAAGCTTCCTCCTCTGCTAAAGCCAGAGGTATAAATAATCAACTAATTTTTAAATCAGTTTATGTGAGACAATTTGAAGATTTTCTTGGCCCACACACCTAGTGTGTTTCTTGCTTTTACTTGTGCAAGAAAACCACAATTCCCATACTTTTTCCACTCCACTTTGCAGTGCCAATAAACATATCTTCCTTAGCAAACCACTCCATGCTTCTTTCCATATTAATCTTTGTACTATGAAACACATCCTCCAAATAATTAAATTATCAAGTCAACTCCCTGGTGACAAAATTTATCATGAAGTATCACTTTTCTTGAGAAACATAAGGGGAAGGATGGGGGGGGGGAGTGCAGAAGTGATGTGTCGTCTTCATACAGACTTTTAATTCTCAGCAAGCAAATGTCGATCTTCTCCTTTGATGCCCTGAAACTGTGTGAGACATTTCACAAAGCAAACTTGCTTTTTTGTCTCTGGCTAGAATTCAAGCTAAATTTGATATGACACAGTAAATGTCTACAGACAGACAAGAGTAAAGGTAGAGGAAAAAGGTGGAGAAAATGACAGTAATAATTCCCGGACATGATCAAGGAGCTAGAAGGTGCAAGATGCAGTCTGTCTGTGCAGCTGAACTTGTGTACTGATTGTATATAGCAGGAATAACATTTAAGTAGATGTTAAATAAGATTGATATGACATTGGCCCCTGTGGAGAACTTTCACTCTGAATTACTGGTCTTGTCATTGAAGCATACCCAAAAACTTTGATGAGAGATCAGCAAACCAACCTTTGGTGCTAGTCAGAGTGACAGCAGTTCTGATATTTTCATCAAAACTCTTACATGACATATGGTCTCACATGCATCTCCTGGATCAATAAAAACCCGCGTGCGTCTCCAGTTGTGATTGAAAGCCATTCTCTGCGTGAGCTGCTCCTGTGAAAGCCTGTTCAGTGCTGCTGGGGTAGAGAAACAGGCCCAGTCAAGGGTAAATGAGCTGTTCATTATCAAGTGGATTTGATTCATTATTAGTCATTCCAAAAGCTCATACTCTGAAGACAGGTGAATGCCTAATGTGATGGATTGGCTCCCTTTCTCACTTTGGGTAGGGAAATCATTCTCAGCTTTCACTGTGATTTTGGCACTAATTCAGTTCGTGAGAAAAGTCTCCTTAAAGAATTGAGCAACCTGGCCTAGTGGAAGGTGTCCCCTCCCATGGTAGGGAGTTTGGAACTAGGTGGTTTTTGAGGTCTCTTCCAACTCAAACCATTCTGTGATTCTATAAAACACCTCCACTTTGCAAAGAAATCCACAACAGCAGAGAGCCATACATCCACTTTCAGGTACCCTCTTAAGCAATCCCCTTTTACCTTAGAACAATAAATGGACACATTCAACAGCACTTTCACATATCTGCTGGACTTCTGCCTACATATTTCAGCAAACTGTTGGGGGCTCTGTGTTTCCCAAAATCTCATTCTCCTTTTGGTGTACAAAACCATCAGCAATTGTACTCCTAGGAAGAAAGAAAGTTGCTGGTCTTCAGCAACTAGTTTTGTTACATGCATGTCATATACAGATGCATTCAGTGTCATCTCTTAGGTAGTAAGAACTACATCTTAAGGCTGACAGAATTATCTCCAGACCTCTGGGACACCCCATGCCCTACCAGAGCAGTGAGTGGTTGCTAAATATCTTGTGTTCAGGCAACTGAAGTGATATCGTGGCCCTGAAATCAGCTTGAGAGCAAGAGACTGGTGGTTTGGTGCCTGTGTACAGATATCTAGAAGTCTCCTTTTGGCCAGGAGACATCTAATTAAATCAGTGAACAAACGCTACAGAACAGTTCAGGTCAGTCAGGGACGGATGCCTAGAGATGGATTCAACTAACTTCTAATGCCATTGGAGGCACTTTACAGTGCCCAAGACAACATTGGATTGAAGCTATGACACAGGACCCATGGTACACCATCTCCTTCTGGAACAGATGCTGGAAGGGTAATGGAGGGAGAGTAATTAAATAAAAGTGCCTGAAGCAGAATCCCCCCCTTATCAGGTCATAGTGAACACGGTTTGCATTCTCAGCTGAAGGTACAGGTCTTAATTTGCACTGGGGAATACCTCATGGAGCCACAAATATTGGAAAAGGAAAGTAAGCTTCAGTGAACCACAAAAACATGTGAGGAGCCAAATAATTGTGTTTATAGGTATGTACTGCTTGTCATTCATGGCAAAAACAATACCCTGCAAGAGGTTGCAGTGTCTTTTTGCTCATTTTTGATTCCATCCTCTCAGTATTTTTGTCTGCTTGAATCAAGTGACTGAGCAAGTGATCTTTCAGAATCTTTCCTGATTTCTCATGATATGTTTCTACCCCTCAGGTCAGAAGAATTTAATGCCTTCCTCAGTCTCTGTTTCCTGAATTCAAGATGCTAATCCCTTTGGCTCCAGAATCCTCCCAAACCTCTCTCTCAACTTCCCAAATCTGACATAACACCTTTCTTATCCAAAAAATCTTATAGCTCCCTAATATACATAGACAATTTGCAGGAGTCCTCAACCCATGACCTCAATGGCAGCAACACCTGAACATCATGAGACAAATCTAATTCCAATACCACAAAGACTCCAAGCCCTTTTCTGGATTCTGTCCCCCAGATAATGGCAGATCTCACACGTTTTCAGTGGCATAATCTTTTATTCTTTCTTTCTTTCTTTTTTGAAATATGACAAGTCATGACTGAGGTCAAGCTCTAAGAAAGGTTGACTTTAGGTGGTGCACGAGGAATTTGAGGAATCCTTTTTCTTTTGCCTCCTTTCTTAACTATTCCCGAAATGGATCAAAGCACAGCTTTTCAAGTTTTCTTATTGAAAAAACTAAGAGAAATGAGATTCAAAAATGCCTGTTTTCTGTAGTCACAGGAATCTCACCCCACATGCTGTGTCCTTAAGTCCCTTCTTGTCCTTCACCATTACTGCAGTTTCCCAGTGATAACCTTAATCTTGAGCCCAAGAGGAAGAATCAGGCACATGTCGAATATCTCGTGTATCTCCGGATTCAAGAAGCAATACCTCCCTAGGTCTTCTCTTGCATTCCTCCTTTGCTTTGTCTTGGACTAGATTTGCCCTTTTAACAGCTTGTAGGAAGTTAAATTATTTACAGCTATTTTCTCCAGGCTCTTTAATCCTTTATCACTTTCTTAAGTAAATAAAAAATTAGATAATAAGCTTCACCCATGAAAGACCTACTCTAATTAATGCTGATATGGTACCTTTTATTAAGCTATTAAGTAACAACATTTCTGGAAGACGTACGGCAAAAGAATAGATAAGATGAAGATGCTCCGCAAGTATCTTGGTCAGCCTTTCCAGCTGAATCGTAAAAGTAACTTCCATCTGGGGTAATTCATATTGTTTTTTTACAACCTCTATTTTATGATTTTTATATTTTTTGATTAGTTTATATTTATTTTTATTAGAGGTTTATAGGGATGTCTTAAAACTTATAGGTGGCAAAATAGTCTCTTCAGAAAACAGATGTACAATATGTACCTGTTTCATAAGCTATTTTTCATTTTTATAGACAGTTATTATGTCTCTTTGCTCACCTTAAAATGACAGTGTTGTGAACCCTGCCCTGTTCAGGCACCTTTTCAGTTGTTGCTGGTTCAGGTTTTAATGCAGCTCTATTAGGCTTACAAAAGTTTCCAACTCTGGGTCATTTTGGCTAAATGGGCTTGAAAATGTCCTCATGAGTAGTTCAGGCAGCATTTCCAAAGGGATGGGGCAAACAAATCATAGCAGAAGGACGGTAATATGCAAGTGAGACAAGATAGAATGATTTGGCTTGAAATGGAAGATAAAGATTATTTATTTTCCACCCACCACATGGGCAGGGACACCTTCCACTAGATGAGGTTCTGCAAACTCCATCCAAACTGGCCTTTGACATTTCCAGGGATGGGGCAGCCACAGCGTCTCTGTGCAGAACTGGCTCATATCCAGCCTCTCATCCATGAGCAGGCCCAAATCCTTCTCTATAAACTTCTGCTGCCACGATTTAAGACTGTATCCACAGTTTCAAATGCACATGAGGAAGGATTCTTTCAAGAAGTTGTGGCCATGTAACACACCAGATTTGATCCTGGGAGCTGTACCTCTGGCAAAGAAGCACAGATCAGTGTCCTTAACATGATGAAACATAATCCATTTTCTTACCTTTTGAGGAGGATTAGCATGAGCTTCAGAACACCATTGCCAATAATATTTCTGAAAAGCAGTGTAATGTACAGAGAACTCCTTGCTCCTAGAGACAGACAACACGGGCCCACCTTCACATTGCACAAGTTCTACCAGAATCTGATGTTTTCTCTTGAAAGCAGCTTCAGAAGCCTAGAGCATACCTTCCTATGTAGGGGGGCTTGTGTGATGAAAACGTAAACCTTGGTGATTTGTCCCATTTATTCTTATGATTTTTTTGGGCTTAATTCAAATCCAGTGATCAGAGATAATTCTTGAGAAGTCAAGAGGGCACTTTACACCCAAACCTTCTGTAACTGCAGCAGTCAATGATCTTTGAGGCTCTTTGAGACAAACTTCAATACTGGTGTGATAAACCATGTACATCTTATTATACAGAGAACCCTTTATCATATCTTAATCCTTTCTGGAACTCACTTCTCCATGTGTAAAATGGAGATCAGAGCACCCTTTTTAAGTATTTTATATGGATGATGTCAGACTGTGGCAAAGCAGTGTGCAGTCTGTTCCCAAGTTTCAACTTAAAGTTCAAATGTAAAGAACACCTTCTTGCAACTTTGATTGCTTTCTTCTTGTTCTTCTTGTGCTCAAAAAAGAAAACATAAAGGTTAATACCTTTATAGCATTAATAATAACATACATATAATATGATAATATAATGTTAGTAACATTAATAATAATAATGTGATTATTATGATGAGTCATCATGATAAATAATAAAAAAGCTGTCTCCTAGCTGTTAAGAACTTATGATATTTCCTTTCTATCCTCTAGCCAGTGATTCAGTTGTCCAAGCACAGACATGTGGCATCATTTCAATCTCCTTACTGATCCTGCCTGGCCTCCACAATGCTCACACCAACCTGCCCTTTGCAGATGCTAAGAATGACACAACACATAGCCAGGTATCCCAGGCAGTCATATTTTGGCAACTGAATCAAGATTCCCTTTTTTACACAAAGCAAATCTAGCTTCTCCAGAGTAGTGTTGCTTTCTAGATCTTTCATTGTTCTTCTCTTGATCTTTGTTTATATGCAATGTCCTGTAAACAAGGCTCCAGCTGAGCATATTAGAATAATTGTCATCTGAGACTGATATACAGCTGTTCCATCAAAACAGCTCGGAAGAGAATGTGCCCTTTTTTGCTCCAGGTTTACACCATTCAGTCCCATTCCAGTAAAATTTCAACTTTAATGTTGTTGTTTTCTCACATAACTATCTAGCAAGTTATTTCTCTGTCATATGAATTCTATTTCCTTCTCAGAAGTGTAGCAGCTTGTACTAGTTTTTATTGGTGTTGAAACACCCCATGAATTGGAATTCAAACCATTTCTCCAAATTTTTTATTCAACCTTTCACTCTGGTCACCCCAGGACTCATAACCTCTGTATTTCCTCCTCCCAACAGTTAAACCCATCGTTCAGATCAACACTGAAAATGATAACACAAACTTATTTATTGGTGTCCTGCCAGTATTGCAAAAAACCTCTCACCAGAGTCCATTGAGACATGCTGGTCAACTGTTGAAAATTTAAGCCTGACCAATGCAAAGGAAAAAGAGCAGAGAGACATGAAACAAATTGCCTAAAATTAAACAACAGAGCCCCTTGATGGAGGAAAGTGTCTAAAATGAAACTTAAGCTGGAAATCAAGGTTCAACCTTAGCACTGCATCAGCTGTCACTGCTTCTTTCTTTTATGATTCACTGCTGTGCTGCTGCTGAGAAGAAATTACCCAAAACAGGATTTTACACAGAGCAAAGTAGTGCATAAAGGAAGCTCCAGAATAACTGGGCATCCTTTCAAGCAAGATCTATTCAACTTCTTGTTTCTACTCTACACAGGCAGAAAAAATTATAATAAATATTAAGCAAAAATCACTAATTTGTGTCCATCATAGTCTGTGATTGCAAAGCTTAACAAACACAACAACCCAAATTGGGTTGGTTTTTTTCACAGTGTATTTTTATTTCCCTTCTATACTGTGCTGAACCATAAATGTTGTTCTGAGATCTATTATTTTTTTGGCAGCAAGTGCTGCTAGTGTTATTACAGAATCATAATATTTTGAAATTGAGAAGATCTATAAGATCAGCAAGTCCCTTTTCCCTCCATGGAAAAGATATATTGTCCCAGGAGGGACATGTCTTGTACTAAACTAAGGCTACCTATTGATTGCAGCAAACACTGCCTCTTGCTGATGCCCACCTGTGTTACAGTTTGCTTTTTCACATCAAAGTCCTGCTGAATTCTCTCCTGAAAAAGTTTTATTCTGGTCTATGTGTGTTTAACCTCTGTCACACAGACTGCAGACAGTCCAGTAAAAAAATGAACTCAGATCACTGACATCTCCTACCACCCTTTCCTGGGGTAAATCTTGACCAGGGTGCAGAAGCACTGATATTTATTTTTCTTTTGAATGCCCTTTCTGTCAGACTGCTGCCTATCTCATACTACATGTGGTGGTACACAGAGTATATTCCTGCACCACACATTCCACATTGCCTAGTAATTCTCCGTGTAGTCAGATTTACCACCCACATGCAAACTGACTTTCCTTTGAATTTCTGTTCCTCCCAGGATTAATTTCTCACACTTTGACAGTCAGTCTAGAGCTTTGAGAACATACCAGCGTAGTGCAGATGCAGGAAACTCATTAGTCTGAGCAACACAGGCTGAGATAGTTCCTTCCACAGGTTCAGACAACCCTTGGGCACAAAACTCTGCCAGTCTGGAGATAAAACCTGGTGTGGAAACTCTACTGATTATACCTCAGAGGCAGCAGAAGTCAGACACCTCACGCAGGGTCTTTTGGTTAGGAAATTCCATGAACAATGAGATGCGTTAATTTAAATGTCTCAGCCTTACAGGTTGAACTTGGAGTCTCACATCTGGGTGAAATTAGGAGAAACAGCAGGGAGAAAGTGCAATCCAATGGCTTCTGTGCAAAACCTGGGCCATGTGCAGGAGTTACTGACAATGTACATTCACTCCCACTGTGAAATGGCCCTCAGGGACTCCGCAGTCAAAATACAGACATACAATAGTTATCAGATGGAGAGTGAGAGTAGAAGTTCTGCAATACTCCCCATTCTGCACAATAAACATGAGTTAATTCAGAAATGCCTCTGAAGTTAATTTGAAGAGGATCACAGAGAAAGCTAAAAACTGCAGTCATAGAATCATAGAATGGTTTGGGTTGGAAGGGACCTACAAGGCCATCCAGTTCCAACTTCCCTGCCATAGGCAGGCACACCTTCCACTATCCCAGGTGGCTCCAAGCCCCATCTAACCCGGACTTGAGCACTTCCAGGGATGGGGCAGCCATAGCTTCTCTGAACAACTCATGCCAGACCCTCCTCATCCTCACAGTAAATTTTTCCTAATATCTAATATAAACCTGCCCTCTTTCAGTTTAAAGCCATTCCCCTTTGACCTATCTGATATCTTTATTCTTCCAGAATGGCAGAAGTTGGCTGGTAGAAGCTGTTTTAAATAGGAATATATATCCAAAACAGGAAAAAGGAAATCTGACCTAAATTTTCATGTGCCCTGTGCTAGAATCAGGTGCCCAAAGCTGCTGCTGATAGTTCTAATGGACAAAAAAGTTCCCTTTACAGAGAATCTCTAAATATACTGAGCTGGAAGGGATCCACAAGGATCATCCAGTCCAACTCCCAAAGGTAGGTGATACAGTAGGTTTCAGGACAGAACTGTGACAAAACATGATATGTTGGAAAGATCTCACTTGATTTGTGAAAAAGAGGTTAAGGCCAGAAATGAGCCCAGTAGTGGTGTTTAATAATCGTTAGTAAGCAACCAGGAAAAAGCAACAAATTTGTTCTTTTCCACTGAGGCCTCTAGATAAGGCAGGTTTCAGTCAGTTCTAGATCTCACTGCCTTCATCTGCCAGTCATCCCACATTCAACCATTCAAGCAAGTTACACCCCATCATATCTGTGCATATTATTGGTCCTCTGAAGATCACTTATCAGTTTGCTGTGTTCACCACTTAAATTAACAGACCTCCTAGGGGTTTCCTTAAATCTTACTCCTTTTTGTCCCTTTTGAAGCAGTCAGCTGTGATTTTTTTTTTTTAATCACTCTAGCACCAAGAAATGCTGGGAAATATTATCAGTTCTGTCTGCAGGGAAAGGACGTGAAAACTGCCACTCTGCACTATGTTCTCTTTTGCACTCCAGAAACAAAGCATTGATGAGCCGCTGATGGAAGGACCTTCCTCACGCAACACCCCATGACACGGGCTGAGCGTGAAGGCACAAAAGGTGTTTATTCAACTGGGCCTTGTGCTTTTATAGCATTCTGAGGGAAGGTTCTGGAACTTGGACAGGATTGGATAGAATAGGGAGTGGAGTTTGTAACTGGGCAACCAAACAACTAATCGGGGGCAACTCGCCGAAGGCGGGAAAAGGAACTAATCGGGAAGCAGGATCCAGGGCAAAGGAGGGAAAACTGTGAGGGGGAAGAAACTGACATGGAGGAAAACAGGGGATAAAACAACAAGGGACCCACTGGCGAGACCCTTCGAGGGTAAGAAGGACAGGGACACTCCAGGCAGGGGTATGACGGATGGTGGAATGGCTATGGTGGAATGGCACATTTACTAAAATGGTGCCGGCTTACATAAGGGTGGCATGGAGCTTTCTGGAAAGGGGGCAGATTTCAGGGGGAGCATGCTAATCTTCCTACATAGAAGGAAAAAAACAGGGGAGGATCACATTAAGGGTAAGCAAGGGTGGAGATGACCATGTATTGGAAAAGCTCCACTGTGGCAGAATCTATCCAATCAGGAGCAGGGATAACATGAGGGAGAAAACCAAACTCCATTTTGTATAGCATGCAACAATGCTATTTAACTTTACAACTGTGAATTCATAAACTGGGAAACCCCTAACAACCCGATATAGGGCAATAAATTTTCTTTTGTGCAGGATAACTCATTCTTGTAGCTCTCCTTCTTGATTCTTTGGTCTCATCAAGCAGTCTCATTGTCCTTTTTCTATGTCGTGGAACTCCATTCTCCAACAATATGCCGTTGGGGATCAACCTGAGGGATGCACGTAGAGAAACAACCATGGGGAAAACAAAACCATAAACAGGGGAGGTTCTGCTTTCTACAAACGATCATACACTCATGAGTTGATCAATATATAGGATCAAGAAATGTCCGTAAGCATTTAAAGTTCAGTCCTTTCTTCAAGCCTCTGCCGTGAATGTCCAAAACTCCACAGTCTCTGCTCAGTCCTCAGCCTCTCCATCCTCGTAAGTCCACTTTTGGAAGTTTCTTTTCCACATCTCATAGCTTTTGCGTTCTCCCACAAAACATGTGCTGGCAGTTTGACAAGATCTTTTCTTTAGGCAAAATAGTCAAAAATGTCATAAGAAAGTGTAAAATGCATGGATTTTAGTGAACTGGGATTACTTGCTTGTGTCACTTGAGATTTAGCTCAAGCTTTGGCCATGGGTGTGCTGTTCAGAGGAGTAATCCTTGGAAATTAAGGGTGGCACAAGAGGATTAAATGAAAGCTCATATTTGCATTCTTTGTACACTGTACATTAGGCAAGAGCTGTCCACTGGCACAAGGTGTTAAACACACAACCACTTCTCATATTTCTCTGTGCAGGAAGTGTAGGAGGCATTCCCATGGACCACTTTCTCCTGCATTGCTTTTCAAGCCCACAGGCCATGGGCCTCATGAACCTGAGATCAAGTCTCTGAGACCATGGGGATGGCTGGTAATAAAGACAGACTAAAAGACATTTTTCAATTAACAGGAATTTCAATGGAAAATGGAGTTTTAAGGGCACTAAAAGCACCTTCCTGTGCAGTTAGAATCTGGGTGTGGTTGCAGATGAAAAAGAAATTAATGCATGGATATGGGTGGGGGGGGAAATTAGTGAATAAAACTTATGCAAAAAGGGAGCTAAAAATTCAAACACACCTACATAAATCATTTTGCATCAAATACAATAGTGTGCATTGATCCAAACTTTTAATTTACAACTTATTCTGGAAAAAAAGCTTCTTTCTTCTCTTCTTTTTGCATTTATGTCTGCTTTACCTGACCACTAACCTGAGAACAGTACCCTATTCTATTTTCAAACATGTTATTACAGTGACAGCTATTAACTCATAGATTAGTCCTCCATGGGTGTTATTCAAACACAGTCCACATCCACTGAAGAGCTTTATTTGAGTAATGGAGGGAGAAAGAATGTAAATAAACAGCATCATATAGAAGCAATATTCTGCATCCTTGTACTTTCTCCACATCCTGATTACCTGGTCCTTTATTTTTCTGCTGGGCACAGATTTCACTCTTTAGAAATACCTTACCAGGTTAATTTTTACTAATTGCTTCACTGACAAACTCAGAAATAGTCCTTTTACTGGAGCAGGAACTCAGCTTTTCATGGCTGTTAACACTCTCCTTTTTTTGTTCCTGAACATTTTACTGGAGTTTTACCGTAGGTTTACAAATATTCTTTAACTTTCCTGCATTTATTGTCTGCAAGCTCTGTGCAGAAATATTATCCTTAAAGAACAAACAATGTAAGACACAACAGTAGCAGAGTATAAAGGAAATATTCAGCTGGCTGACTAATGGAAGGAAAAATCAATTATATGGACAGCTCTTCAAAATCTTTATGTTGTTGGTTTTTGTTGTTGTCATTTGGTTTTTTTTTGTCTTTGGGAAAGTTTTATCTTATGTAACATTGCTATTAAAGTACAGCAGCTCAGCTGAAAATCATATTGACTGGTACATTGTAAACTCTTCTGGACTGGCGCCACATTTCTCTTTAAGTTCACCCACTTAATTGTTATTAAGACGCCCAGATAGTGTTTTTAGAAGTGCACCTTTGTAAGACAGTAGGGAACTTGAACAATAAGTGACAGGAAATAATGGTAAATCACTGCAAATTGTAATGTTTTCATAGGAAAGTGGGGATGCAAAACAAGAATAAGATCAGTGGATGTGTGGGAGAACTGCAATGAGAAACTTTTCTTTTCCCTCGGTGTTTTAAATTGCTGCCCAACAGCTCTACTGCTGAATCTTGTTCCTGTAAACACAAACCCAATATTAAAATCATAATGTACACCACGGAGGCAACAAAATGTCCCTTTAAGGTCAAACTTCCATTGTGGTAATTCTCACTCGGGATGCCTATTTTATGTCCTTTTTCTTTTTGTATTTATTCAATTAATTTCTTGAATTCCTAATATTGGTCAGAGCCAGTCTAACTTGTCCAACCTAATTTTTTCTTACCCAAAACCTAAAAAAAACCCAATAAACAACAACAAAAACCCCAACAAAAATAGAAAATAAATCAGAAAAGCAAAACCACAAACAAACACAAAACCCAATCCAACCCCCCCACAAAACCCCCCAAAAAAACAAAAACAAAACCAACCAACCAAACAAACAAAAAAACTGAGTGGTCAAAATCCCCACAGTCTTCCAAACAAGCCACCTTCAAAAATATGGTGCTCAGGCAAAAAGCTGAAGCAGTACTTTTCAGTCTCATCGAAATGGATTTATTTTTACTGTAACATTTGCATTTTTGCTTAGCTAAATCACCAATTATAATTTCATTTTTATTATGAGTAATATAAAAGGAAAATAATGTTCCCATGGTTTTTCAGTTGGAATATCATGTACACACTTGAATATTTAACCTCAAGAAGAAAATTTACTGGAGCTATTCAGATGAAAAAGAGCAAATATTCTAGGAAAAAGAACATATGAGCAGAGACTGAAGAAACAGAATGTGTTTAGCTTGGTATCTTTGGATATGTGAAAGATTGCTGAGAAAGGAAAGAGAATAAAATGCTTTTTGTTTTTAATGGGTACTCCATTATAGACACCAAAGGAAGAACAACGTTCGCAATAAGGGAAGAAGGATTCAGGTTAAATGTGACAAACCCTCCCATAATATTAGAAAGGTTATCACAGGAATAGATTGCTTGGATAGGTGAAGAATCTCAGTTGAAAGTTGCCTTTAAAATTTGGTCAGAAAAACAGAATGTGAGAAATGACAGATGATATTAAACTTCCATTTGAACTAAGGAATCAAAAAGACTTATCCTAGACCTTACTTTGCTCTTTTTCTAAGATTTTTGCATGTATTTTTTTTCTTATTACAATGCATGTGTGACAATGACCATTCATCACAAGCCTTTGCAGTTCTTTTGATTTTAAATGGAATCAAGGTTCAATTTTGAACCTCTTCTAATGGTGTTGTTAGGGATCTAAAGACAGAAAGAAGGGTCAAAGGGTTACATGCAGCTAAATAAATGAGGGTTTCCTGAGGCAACTTTCTTACCAGCAAGAGAATTAAAAGTAACTGCATGGAAGGTTTTAGCAACTCTTGTTATTCATTAATAGTAAAGAGAATATTTATCCTGTGCAAAGATGGCTAAAAGGTCATGCAATAACACTACTGGGAAAAATAATTTTATGTATTTATAAATATATCACATTCCATGGCAAAAGAAATCTCTCTGCAATCATAATTAGGAAATGCTTTGACTGTATTCCCTAACATATTAGTTCCCTTAGATCAGTATATCATCCCTAAAACTTCACATTGAATTAACAAGGGAATAAAAAAGGGAAGTGGAGGATGTTCAGAAGCAATTATATCAATTGTTCTCCTGAGCCCCAACATTAATTTATTCAGCAAATAAAGTCAGTGCTAATTACTCTGCTAAACAGACGTTCTGAAGTTGGATTGTATCCAGAGCACCAGTGTTTGCCCCAGGTTGCTCTATTGTGAACTGGTGCAGTTCTCTGCCTGGATGCAAACAGCAGTGGTGGTGCTTCACCTTCCTTTTCATCACCTTGTTTCCACTGGGTCCCTCACTACAGGAAAGACATTGAGGAGCTGGAATGTATCCAGACACAGGCAATGGAGCTGGGGAAGGGTCTGGAGCACAAGTCTGATGAGCAGCAGCTGAAGGAGATGGTGGGACTTAGTCTGGAGAAAAGGAGGCTCACGGGTGACCTTTTCACTCTCTACAACTCCCTGACAGGAGGTTGTAGCCAGGAAGGGGTCGAGCTCTTCTCCCATATGACAAGTGACAGAACAAGAGGAAATGGCCTCAAGTTGAACCAGGGGAGATTTAGATTGAATATCAAGAAAAAATTTCTTCACTGAAAAGGTTTTGAGCACTGGAGTAGTCTGACCAGGGAAGTGATGGAATCACTGTCATTGGAAGTGTTCAAAAAATGAGCAGATGTGACATTTGAAGACAAGGTTTAGTGGTGGCCTTGGCAGTGCTGGGCTTATGGTTGGACTCAATGTTCTCAGAGGTCTCTTCAATCCTTAATGATTCCATGATTTAGAAAAAGAATGGGAAACACTCTCACATGTTGAATAAACACAGAATTAACATTATTGATACCTTTTTGTATTGTGTCACATTTTTTTTAGTGTGGACAAAGTCACAAGGAGGGTTGTAAAGATGTCACTATCACAGCTATCAACAGCGCGGCAAGAGCTCAAGGATGGTCAAAACAGGGAGTGTGTGCAAACACAACACAAATTAGGATGTCCACACTGACCTTAACCTATCTCTGTGTGCCCACAGTTGATTTTAATGTGTCTCATCTTTCAAAATTTGCTAAGTAGAATTGAAGCAGTAAAAATAAGCTCATTGCCAATTATTCTTCATATTGTGATAGAAGAAAGTTATCCCCATTAAGCAGAAGACTCCAATGAGACAGGGGTTTCCAGTCACGGAACAGAAGTTTTCCCCTGCCCTCAAAGGTGAAGAAATGCTGATATTAAACAACAAATGTTTCATAAATAAACTGAATAATTTCGTTTTGCTATTTGAGGCGAGTGGCAGACAGTGCCTTTATTTGGTCATCTGGAAATCAGAAAAACTAAAACCCAGCAGCTATTTTGTCTTTTATGTATCAAATACACATTGAAATTCACAATTACTGGAGTGGCTGAGGTCAGTTGGCTTGTTCAGCCTGGACAAGAAGAGTCTGAGGCCAGATCTCACTGTGATCTGTAGCTTCCTCACCAGGGAAACAGAAGGGTAGGACCTGATCTCTACTCTGGTGAGCAGTGAGAGGACCCAAGGGATGAAGTTGTGTCAGGGGAGGTTTAGGTTGGATATTGAGAAACGGTTGTTCACCCCGAGGGTGGCTGGGCACTGGAACAGGCTCTCCATGGAAGTGGTCACAGCACCAAGCTTGTCAGAGTACAGAAATATTTGAACAATGTTCTCAGGCACATGGTGGGATTCTTGGGGCTGTTCAGTGCAGGGCCCGGAGTTAGATTTTTATTACTCCTGCGGGTCTCTGCCAACTCAGGATAGTCTATGATTCTATAATGGCTAAATTATATTTGCATTTTATTGGAGATATATTTAAAACACTTTTGCTTGTCTTCATGCCCAAGAACATGTTTCATGTACCTGTTATAAAATTAACATTAGGAAAATTGCCTCTTTCCCAATATGTTCATCATATGGAAATAAACAGCTTACTTGGCTCACTTTTACCAGCACTCATTAATTAATTCTCATAACACTCCTGTAAGTATCAGCATCTGTTAAACATTAGCACACATAGACAGATGAATCCTTTGTGGGTTTTCTTTTGCATATTTGTTTTTTCTCAAAGACACTGGAGAGTTATCAAGTTTCTTTAATGCTTGGACGCTAGATATTCTGTCCAGATTTTTATCTTACTTAATGTTGGAACTCTGTAGAAGGGTGTTTTTTATTTCACCCTTTGAAATATGGATCACTATGATAACAAAACTACTGGAAAATATATGTCTATGCATAAATCTCTATATTGTGGCAATAACCCCTTCTCCTGCTTCTCTGAACTCCTCCTACTTTATATTTAGCTTACCTTGTTTTCTTGCATAAAGGAGGCTTTAGGCTTAGATTCTTTTTTATTTTATTATTACTAGTCCTTTTTTTCCACAGGCACAACCTTTTTGTTTCTCATCTTTAAAAGGAACAGACCTCCCAGGCCTCTCTTAGGCCACCACTGCCTGAGCATCCTGACTACATAAACTTCTCTGTGACTCTTCTGCCTAATCATGAAAGTCTGCATCCATATCTGAGTTAAATGTCTGCATTTCTTTTCCATTCAATACAAAAAAAACCCCACTATTTCTAGAGCCTTATTTGTCTCATCATGACAAATACTTCCAATCTGAACAGGGGAATCAGACCCTAAAATACCTATTTCTCTCTTTTCCCTGTGTAGTGATTCTGGTTTGCCACCTGAGGTGGGAATGTGAACCACATCCTTTAGCCTTCACAAAGAGCTCCAAAAATCTGCAGTTTACTTTAGTTACCTATAGACCTATCCAAAATTAGATGACGCAAAACACAACAAAAAAACCTTAAAGCTTTTCTTCCAGGCTCATTTCCTTTTTGATCTTTCCTTGAATTTTCATCAAGAATTTTATTTTTCTTCTGCACATGGCATTTTTTTCTAGTTTTGAGGATGAGCTGAAGTCATATTGTCCCATCCTTAGAGGTTTTCTTGCTTCCTGAGCTGGCCAAGGAATGAAAAATCCCAGCAGATTCTTTCGTCATTTTGTCTTTCTTTTCTGTTTTCTTTATCTCTGAGCATCATTCTCTTCTCTCATTGAAGAATCATAAGCATCTATTACCTTATTTTGTTGTCATTTTTCAGAGCAAAGGAATAGCAGAAAACAGATTTATGTATTAAAAATTAGATATATTTTCAGAGTTTTTCTCTTCCCAAAAAAGGGACATTCAAGTGATTTTGATCTTTAGTGTAATCCTGTTCATAGGTAATTTTCTGAGACCTAACCTTTTTTCTCCTCCATCTGACCATGATGAAGTGTCAGGATACAATGTTCCAAAAACAAAACTAAAATTCCTAAACACTGTGTAAGGTTATCATAGACTTACTTTAAGCAGTTTGGTAGCACAAGGGGGTTAAAGCTAGAAACAAAACTGAGTTCCAGCTGTGAAACTCATATGGCTGTGTTTTCTTTATACCACACCTTTAAACCTCCAAGACCTTCCTGTCGAGTAAAATAAGTACTCTCAGAGGCAGGTGCAACATAGGTCTTTTAAAGGACACCTTTGTTCTTCTGTTGTTTTATAGTAAAATGATTCCCAGTGAAGGTAACACATTGAAATTCTCTTTTTTACATAGAAACAGCATAGCCCTTACCAGTGATTTAACCATACAGAGTTGGGGATATTTATGGCTTTTCTGACCAGTAGAAGTTTGCATTTAGTTTAAAGGTGAGAGAAGATTTAGATTTCTACTGAAACAGTATGAGGAGATGTAAAGCAGCTGTGCTCCCCAAAGCTGCAAAAAGGCTCTTAGACTATCTGTTACTGAATTCCTACAGTCCCATTTTTACCACAGTTACAAAACTTGCAACATATCTAAATTCACGTTTTTTTCTTTCCCACCACCTGAAAATGCCATCTGCTGCTTGTCTCAAATATATTCAGCTTTCCATAGCATATTTCTTTGGGATGTTCTCAAATTTTGGTTAGACTTTGTTTTGCACTTTGTTTTATTTTTGGTTTATTTATTTAGTGATGAAACTGTGCAAAGTGCAAGGCACGCATGAGTCCTGCTGTGCTTTTCCCTTATGCTGCAATCTCTCTGTGCATTTTAAACAAAAATGAGGGTTCTTTGTTTAAGCTGCTGGTCACAATCCTTATTAGCACCCATGAAGGGATGGTTCCTAGGGGTTAAGTCACTTTTGAAATGCTTATTCTTGATTTGTGATATAGCCAGTGCACAACCAAGGATCGATATTCCCTGAGCATTTATTATGCATTTCCTGAACAAAATACTGACTTGCCAAGAAGAATACATTGGGATGCATTTTTCTAGGGGATTGTGACTTTTTAGCAATGAGGGGTACTGGGGTGAGTTTTCTTCTTCAAATTATCAAAGAAATGTGTTCATTTCACAAAAAGTCTTGTTAGGAAGCCCTTCGAAGCTCCACGTCGAAATTGAGTCAGAGTGGATGCTGATTATGACACACTTCAGAGTTAAACACTGGTGAATGCTTTGCTCATGAGGTATTTTGATACAGGCCCCTCTCAATTTATTCTTTTAGTGATAACTCAATATAATTCTTTAAAGAAGGGTGAGAGTCATCTAATTCAGCTGTATTTTCCAAAATCCAGCTGTCTAACCACAGTAATCAAAGCTTCAGGTACAGTCAATGGAAAGAAATAGCTGGGTAGGGCTGGTGCCTGTCTTTTGGAATGACACAGATCTCTGACACTGCCTCTCCTATGGTTTTACAGGAAACTCGGACCACTTGCTTGATAAAACAACTGGATTTTAGATGGATGGACTTAAAAATAATATGAGAACTGAAATTAAAGGGGGATAAGTCACTGGTGATGTGCTCTTAAGGTCAATATTTGGGCAATACTCTTTAATACTCTTCATTTATGACCTGGATGATGGGCGAGAGTGCATCTTCAGCCAGCCTGCAAATGATGCAGTCCTGGGAGGAGTGATTGACAGATCAGGTGATTTTATTACCTTTTAAAGGGACCTTGATATGCTAGGAAAATATGTCATCAGGAAAGTCACGAAATTCAGCAAAGGGAAATGCAAAGTCCAGTGCATGGGGAGGAACAACCTCATTCACCAGTACATGTTGGGGGCTCTTATTGTTGTGTGGAAATGCCTAACTGAGGGGTTGGGAATTGGTGAAGAGCAAAGAAGATGGAACCAGACTCTTCTCAGTGGTGCTCACAGACAGGCCATAAACAAAAAGCTCCACTTAAATATAAGAAAAAGAAAAATACTGGAACTGATTGCCCAGAGAAGTCCACAGAAATATTCAAAACCCAACTGGATGTGACTCTGGGCATCCTACTATGGCTGATTATGCTCAGGGTGGGGAAGTTGGAGTTTGTGCTCCTCAATGGACTTTCCAAACAAAACACTGCCACTATTCTTTGAAAATTCTACCGCTTGGTAACTTCTTGATATTTTTAACCCAGGTCTGAATTACCCTTACTCTCCCCTTGTCTTTCTAAAGACTTTAAAGGTCTGAATTTCTGGATGCAGAAGAAGAAAAACAGAGGTTACAACCTGAGCTTTCTCTAAAATAAGAAATTATATTGTACAAACAATACCAGTCTGGGGTTCTCACTCAAAGATACTACTTGGAGCCTGCTGTTGTACTGGCTCTAGAGAAATGTTGATCTTCATTGAGCAGCCCTAACATGGGTATTTACTGCAGTTTGGGATGACCCTGCACAGTTATAGAGGGCTGGGGAAGTTCAAAGTCTTGCTTAGCAGGTAAAAAGGTTAGATGATACCATGTTTGTGCAAAGGCAGCTCAGGCTCATGGTTCTTTCTGTTGAGAAGGAACTGATATAAAAAATAGTCTGCTACTAGATGACACCTGCATCAGTACTGCTTGAAAATGGTGAGGTATTTTAAAATGCACTGACTAACACAAATATTTCAGTTGGCTTTGCTGGATTCCTGTGTTTCTTGTAGGGTGAATACATACAGAGTGCAAAAAGAGTGTGTTTGAGCTTTTCCTTAGATAATTCTTCCAGGATTAATTAGTGATCTTCCCAGTTTATTTCCTGTAGTGGTGACTTCTTTGATAAAACAATTTTTTTCAGTTCAATGGACCGAGACTTCAGCCAACATCTAAACTGTACATTTCTGAAAATCTTGCTTTAAATTACATCCAGAATCAGTGACAACACCAAGGTTTCAGGCTTGGAGCAGGAAGGATTATCTAGTGGTTAGAGCATAAGCCTGGAAATGAGGGGACACAGTTTTAGCTTCTTTCCCTGTCACAGATGTTTTATGTTATCCTAGATAAGTCATTTTGCCTTTCTGTGCCTCTTACTCCCAGTTGTCAAATAACTCTTCCTTCTTTACCTCTGTGGGATATCATAAAGCATGTGAAGTGTCCAGATTTTATAGTATTAGTTGCCATAAATTTATCTTAGCCTGTCAATTTTACACTGGTGAGGGTACATTTTGTTAGAGAATCCAACAGAATTATTTTGTCATTATATTGTCTAACAGAGCCCAGTCAGCTCACAGTTTTGCAGAAATATGGATTGGGGTTTTGTAGAGTTTTGGTTTATTTTTAATGTTTGTTTTATCACAGGAGTGGGAGAGTCAGGGCAGAGTAACTTCAAGCAAAATTAGGAAAGGATGAAGGGAGGCAACGGAACTGGACATACCTTAATGTGTCTTGGATGGCCCAGGGTACCAGTGGTTAGGTTATTGAATCAGACCCTTATTACTGTATTTCTACAATTTCTCTGAACTAAATTCAAAATACACCCATAGAGCACATGTTGGATATTTATTGCTATCTGCCCTTAATTACAAAGGGTGGTCTCTCTCAGAGCATCGGTTATGATGCTTGTTTCTCATTTTTGATGCATCTCTTATTTGGGATTGGACTGTTCTTCTGCACAATAATTAACATTATGCAGAACTATCAGAAAATATGCAATATATTGGACATTAGATGCCTTAGGCATCTAATAACCCAGCTAGAATTTGGGGCCTAAGCACCTTTGTGATTTCATCTCTTGTTACTGCAGTATTAGGAGTAGACTTCAGAAGAAGCAGAAAGGAAGAAAGAAGAAACAACTCTGTCAATGTAATAACTTGTGCCAGCCAAAACAAACAAACAGAAAAAAAATCCAATTTGAAATAATCTCCAGTGGAGATTTCTAGCCTAATTGACTCATGATAATGGATGAGTGGTTCTTCCCTAATTGGTAGTTTTGAGTAGGACTATAGGCTTTTTTGTTCTCTGATCACCTTGGACATTGCCAGAGTAATGTTTCAGTTGATAGTCTGACACTTCACTCCCACTTTTTCCCTCATACTACAATTTCAGAGTCAGTTAAGTCATCTGATGATGCTGTTTAATTCTCTTATAAATTACGGGTTTGCACAATGGGAGAACTGCTGCTCAGAAATTATAGCCCAACAAAACAATTTGGACATTACTTTGGATGACACATGCACATCTATTATTTCAAAATTATTATTGTGGTGTTTTCATATAATCTTTGATTAAATTGAGTAGTTATCTTCAGAAGAACTACAGTAACTATAACCCAGTCCAGTACAGACTGATTTACTGTCTGTGTGTAACCCTATGTATTTCTGTTTCACCTCCTCTATTTTTATTCAGAATAATAAAAAAGCAAACATACACAAAAGAAATTTAATTGGTTTTCAAGCAGCAAAACATTTGTATGGCAAAACCACATTTTTGCAAATATCACAGATAACCGTCTTTGTGTTAAGAGATCAGTACAAATATCTTGAAATATCTAAGTTACATGGAACAAATAACCTCTACCCATAAGTTTACAGGTATTTCTCTTCCCCTGCCTCAAAGGCCCATTATCCCACTGATGACTCTTGCAGGGTTTCTTGTATCTCCTTTGAAACAAGAATTACCTTGGAGTTCATTTTATATGCTAGAAAAAATACTGGCCTAATGTTAAACCTGCAATTCATGCATAATAGAATGGTTTTCCATTCAAAGATCTTTAGAAACTCTACGGGATAAGTGATTATCTCACCTTCAAACTACTGTGAATTTTCACTGAAAACTTATCAGACAGTCTTCTCATCTTGGTCACTGTCTGTCACTGTCCTTAGCAGTTGGGATATTCCATAGGTTAAACCTGAACATAGCTTGCGCTGATTTTCCATGTCTGTTCTTTGTCATGTGAAACTTATAACTTGGGAGAGGAATTGACCTGTGTTTACACAACAGATTGTACTAAAAGCCAATGTGACACCCTAGGGCAGCTGAGACATTCATACATGGCCAGTAAATGTGACATTGGACCTCCTGGAAACCAGTGGCCTTCTGGAGCAGCATCAGGAGAACACACAGATTTCCCTGAGTTATCTCAAATGGACCCATGTCCTGTGAGAGTAACTGAATTGCTTCCAGGGAATGATTTTTTTGTTATATTTTAGATGTCTACAGTGAAAAGAAATAAATCTTATAATAGATCTTTATCAACTGTTAAAGAAAGATAATTAACTTCCTGCTGAAATTGAGATGATAACTGTATGCTTCAGTCTACAACTGAGATAGCTACAGGTAGATGCATACAAATTAGGTTTTCGCAAGTGATTAATGTGTCTAAACTCTCTGTACTAAAGTTTGACTCTCTTTAGTCCATGAAAATCTGGGGCCATGTTCAGTTCCCTCAAAAGTATCTAGTTCTGTTTCAGAGGATCAAGGATTTCCCACAGGACCTCCCACTGGTAAGTAGGACAGGTCAGTAAAACTTCAGAGTTCAAAGGCAGAGAAAATTATTTTTCTTTGTGCTGACTCATGGGATTTGGGATATCTGAGAGGCAAGATGCATCACAGAATAATTTGGTTAGAAGTGATCTCTGGAGGCATTGGGTCCAACACCCAGCTCAAAGCATCAGCTTGCAGATGCCTACAAGCCCCATGCACAAGGAGATATGCGGAAAGGTCTAGCAAACAGCATCAAAATCATCTGCCATACTCCTTTTGGGGCTCTTTAAATGGGCAGGTCCTCAGAGATAAGTTGCAGCTACTCTCCTTGGCTTATTTAAGATCAAGTCCTTTATTTCTTCACTTTAAAACAAGGTTCTTTCAAACGTGAATGGAAATTCTTTCCCACCTTAGTGATATCAATAGAAGGTAACCATTCCCTAGAGAGATATTTTTATAGAAAAGCACATATTTTAATTTACAATGGGGTCTTTTTAGGTGGTGCTAACATACACTTACAGCAGAATAAATTAAGGAGAAATAATAGATTTGCGCCACATACTTCAATATACAAAGACAGACAAGTTTGGGAGCAGTGAGTTCTCCATTGCCTGAATGAAAATGCACTGAAGAGGGGCTGGGAGAAGCAGGAAAATTATTTACTAATGTTTAGTTTTCTATAGTCATCACATTTAGATACAAAAGCCTTTCATTCATTCTGGAAAACTTAATGCAAAAGCAAACTTAAAATATTTATAAACAAGGGGATAAAATTTTAGGTACAGTCTGATGCAGATCCTTGTCTTTTTTCATGTACTGATTCTCATCAGGATTTCCTCAGTTCTGCTGTAATCTCCAGTAATGACATCTCTGAGTGAACACTTTTACCCACAACTTGTGCTGAAATTATTTTTTAAAAGGGAGAATGCTAATATATTTATGATAATTGTTTCTGGTGAAAATTGTGATGGTTTTTCTTTTGTGAACTGACCATTTCACATGGCTCTACTTATTCTTGTGAAACATAAGTATTTAACTGAAGGATAATATGGATTTATAGATGTAGATAACAGATTTTGCCTTGAGAGCAGAAGTCTTTGATCTTCAGCACAAAAAAAGTGCTTCATTTTTTAAAGAAAAATGGATAAAAGGAATTATTCTGAAGAAGAAAACAAACATTTTCTGATCATGCCTATTAATAGAAACTTTTTCTTATTTTTCTTATGGAAATTCTCAGATGCAAAATGCAAAGGGGTTTTTTGTTCATAAGAAATTTCAGGAGACAAATGGCTTCTTTGCATTTCACCAGTGCGAAGCAGATCAAAACTGTGTACTTGGAAACGTAGCACTATCTGCAGGGACTAGGTGCAAAACTATTTGAAACTGCTCATTTCTTCTTCTGGCTTAGCAAAGCCTCTGATCATCCTGTAACTATAGCAACATAACCATAAGCTGCTCAATTTTAGGCAATTTTTTTGTGCATTGTCTATTTTTTCCAGAATTTAAAAAGATAACGAGAGAGAGGTGCTCTGTTTTGTTTGCCTTGTTAAGCTACATTTAAATTATAAATGATAAACAGAATGAATTAAAAATTCTCTTGTTTCTAAATGCTTTTAATGTTAATTTTATTTACCTGAAGACTTAGAGGAGGTGATCCATTTTCCTGAGTATAGGCACATTATTCCATTTGAGAAGCCCTGGGGGTTCCCACCTGGTATCCATCTGCCACAGCACAGGAGTACAAGTTTGGGAGCTTGTAGATGGCTTAGGTGGAACTAGACACCTGTGTCTAGGTAGCTCAATTGCACCAAAGCCTGGCCACATATTGTTCAAAATATCCTTGATTCCTGCCATCAAGATAACTGGATGTTTCCTTAATGTTAAACATCCAGGTAATGGTAAGATGCAGCCTCCTGGAAGATACTGAATAGGACTGCATCAGGTCCCTAAGATACAATGGATTTCTTTTTCTCACCAAACTTTCTTTTCTTGGAGTCTTCTTGAAATATTGTAACCAAAAGAATTTTGGGATTTGTCTGCAGATAGAGGTTTAACTCTGATGCCTGTACGCAGGTTTCTTATGCAGTTGAAGGTTTGGGGTTAGGGGTTTTTTGTTTGTTTGGGTTTTCTGTTTGGTTTGGGGGTTTTGTTGGTTGGTTTGTTTGTGTTTTTTTTTGTTTTGTTTTTGTTTTTCCAAGCTGGAGAAATTCAAGTTTTCTATAGGTGTTGTGTCCTATTTGCTGATTCCATAAGGAGGTCACCAATAGCACAGAGCAATATGCAGTCCTGCAGGGGTTAATCAGCTGTCACATGTTGAACCTTGTGAGTCCATTTCAACTCAGAATATTCTCTGATTTTATGATAATGAAGAACTAATCAAAAGCAGAGCCAACATTTAGATACACATGTATTGGCATATGACTCTCAGCCTGACTACTTTCAGTGTACAGAACTGAAAACTAAGACTAAAACTATTTAGGCATCCTGGGGTATTGATATATCAACACAGAAACGAAAAATAAAACAAGATAATAAGGAGATTTCCTTCAGAGAAGCTGCAGAAAAAGTAGAATAACCTCAGACATTTCAAACACCATAAACAATTTGGAAATTGAGTCCCGCAGTGACCATTTGTGTGCACAGCTACCAGCCAGAGAGATTTTACCCATTATTTTAATCCTGTGAAAGAGATGCAAATGGCATGCAAAAAGATAGAACCTGAGAAAAATGCCTACTATTAATACCACAGCTTCAAAAGAAAAGTGAAACATTTAGCAACTATCACACAGCTCATCATATTTCTAACATTGGCAAGAGAAAGCAAACATTTTAGGGGTGTCAATTTAAATTCTTTGGTGTTACAAGCCTCAAGCTCACAGACAGACCTAGTAAAAGGCCTATGTCCTTCCAAATACAGAGGTGTGAACTCTGATTATTATCTGACCACTCAAGATCCAAAGAGTCAATCAGCACAGGTACAGTCTGTCCACTCTTCATTTCTGGACTTTCTCTGAAGTCATTGGAAAGAAACAGAAAAGCTCAGAGAGCAGTTCTCTGCAGTTGGTCTACATTTTTTAGAATAGATTGAGTCATGTGTTATTAATTTTTGTTTAGCTTCATATTAGTAGAGGATAGAGGGATCAGAGCAGAGCAGATGCCTCCCCTGAGACACATGGGCCACTCCTGAAGAAATAAACTATTTTGCAGCCTGTTTCTATATTGACCCCCAGTCTAAAATGCCTTCAACTAAATGAACCATCTATGACTACATATGGATTTTTTCACAAAATGTCCAAACTGCAACCAGTATGTCTTTTGCATTTTATGATCATTCTGATAAAGAGAAAAGTCTCCCTCTACATATCGGAGCAAAGCTGTTCAAACTTGTTTGTTGAGATAGTGTTTTTATCTCAAGAGGTGTCCACACCATTATTCTTGGGGAAAACTGCAAAAGCAACTTATTTCTTTTTTCTTTAACTTTCCAATTTTTGAATCATCTCCTCCAGATAAAGTGTATGAAAAGATGAAAAGCTCTTCCCCCTGCTTTTATCTTTTACTTCTAGATATTTGTTCTGTTTGTATACAGAAAACTTTTTACACCTCCTTGTTCTTAATTTACAAATAATAACACAATCTTATTTGTTGTCTATGAACATAAAAATAAGTCTTCTCATATGAATGAACATAAATGGTTGCAAGACCAGAATATAACTATGCAAGCATCCCTTTCGGTCAAAGTTTCTCTAACTTTTTTTTTTGTCCCTCCTGTACTGCTGAAGTTAACTACTGATATCCAAATGGAGAGGGAGGAAAAGTCACTTATGTTCCAGATCCCCTGAAGTAATTAAAGTGACTTAATGACATATCTACAGCTGTAAAGAGTAAATGATTATACACAAACAGTAAATAATAGTATTTCAGTCACCCAAGCTCGAAATACATTAGCATTTTATTGTATCACATAAATAACCATAAAATTGAGTGCTTGCTCAAAGACAATTATCACCAATTCTAACAAGGATTATACATGACCTGATAAATAGTTGTAAGTATTTGCAGTTCAATTCTGTACCTATTTTCACTGTTCTTGGTGTTGTTATAATGGTTACCAAAAGGCATTAACACAGCTTTATTTTCTCTCCCAATCTCCAACCTCCCAAATAATCTTAACCCAATGACCAGTCACCAAACAGTTACTTACCTGACTTCTCCCAATTCCCACCTCCACAACGTTGAGAATTCAGTTTTTCTTTCCTCACAGACAGACAGATGAAAATATTAACTAGAAATGTTTCCTTAGGGCAAGTAATCGTTATTTAAAGTCCACCTGGTTATTTTTCTTCCTATATTTCCTCTGTCATGAGAATGAGAAGTCTCAGATCCATCCCCAGACAGCTCTATGTTCTTACTCCAGACCATGCTCTCTCTCTTCTTTTCCTTTTCCAAGGGACCCCAATACTGAGGCTAACGAGAGTAAGAACTTTTTATATGAAAGTTCTTGCATGAAAGAGAATAAACCTTAACACAGTATAGCAAATACTTCCTGGAAGACCTGGGATTTTTGGTCCAGAACTACTGATAACCATAATGACCTTAAAGATCATTTCATTCCAACACCCCCTGCCATGGGCAGATACACGTTACACTAGACCAGGTTGCTCCAAGCCCCATTTTACCTGGCTTTGAACACTTCCAGGGATGGGGCAGCCTCATCTTTTTTGGGCAACTTGTTCCAGTGTCTCACCACCCTCACAGCAAAGAATTCCTTCCTAATATCTAATTTAAATTTACCCTGTTTCAGTTTAAAGCTGATCTTCTGGTCTTGCTAGAGTAGTTACCAACAGTGAGTAGGAAAAAAAAAAAGTATGCCCATTCAGCGATATTGATTTTGCTAATAATCTTGTTTCAACATGTTAGTGCTTTTTCTATAAGCTACTCAGAACATATCTGAAAAGTCTGGCTAATGACATGTGAAATCATATATACAGTAAAAACTATTACACATTCTGAAATGTGTCCTCGTAGTGTTATTAGGAGGCCTTGCTTCATTACAAATATAGTGTAATCATCATGGCTGATGGAGTTTAAACAAGAATTCACTGCAGTTTGTTTTGGTTCAGTAAAGACAGTTATGTCAAAGGTTTTGTATTTAGCTGCAAACATTTAGACTCAAGGAGACAGTCTAAGGGTAGCCAGCATTCATGCAGTATTATTTTGTTTAACAAGCACACCAGTGATGTAACAAATTCACCAATGATTCTGAAAACAGAATACAATGTGAAAAACTGAATATAAACAATTTAGGATTCAATCCAGAGACCTTTTAGCTCAAATTGCCTTTCAAACTACTGCTGTACCTTATTTATGGAGTATAAATAACCTATGAAAATTGTAATCTAGATTAGCCTATATTCATTCCTCTCTATACATGAAGTGCAAAAAAGTGCTAAGCCTTGATTTTAGGTGTACAATTCAAGTCAGGTTTTGGATGTAAACACCACCTGTATTTCAGATGGAAATTCTGACTCTGTCTATTCTTTTTTAATACTAATTTTTGTTGGTTGTTTCTGGTGCTTCATGCCAATTCCTCCCTCCCCCCGCCCCCCCCCCNNNNCCCCCCCCTTCTCCACTGCCTCCTAAGAATGACAGCAGCTAAGTCAGCAATAAGGAAAACTAAACTGATTGTGCATTTCCTACATTAGCAATTGATTTAAGACTCCAGTGTGAAGGAAAAGATGACTGCTGTGGAACTTACACTGGACATTATTTCCTCAATACATTACCACATTTACACTTCATTTTACATTACAGATTTATTGACACTTCGACTCCATTGTTGTACATACGGCATTACTGACTATTAGTGTGCCACTTCTTTAATTACATTGAGTTATGGCATATGAAGGAAAAGCTACAGTGAAAGCTTGAATAATCTTGCTTGAATTACCATCATTACGGAGTAAAACTGACTCCATTTCTTTAGAGAAAATCATATATTGATAGAGCAGCCCCTGTCAGAAACCAGCCTCAATCACTTGGATAGTCTATTACCATGGTGGAGATGGGTATGAAGGGTTTTCATGCGTTTCAACGTACTCAACTTTGCCTTCAGCTTCTGTCTTGGCTCCTCTGGCAAAAAAGGTCCTTTATGCAAGTATAAAACATTCCTTATATTCTTGTCAGATATGATCATATATTTCACTCCTAGTTTGAATGAGTGGAAATTGGTTCATTTGACGAATATTTGTTTTTGGTTTTGTGTGGGTTTTTTTTTGTTGTTTTTTGGGGGTTTTTATTAAGAGAAAAGATAGAAAGCATAAAACTGAATCCTGAATACTTCCATTCAGGGTCTTCCTCACAGCAGCTCTGAAGTATGTTGCTTCTATATTTAAATTAAATTTTGAGTACAAAGAGTTGTTTTTTTCTGAGGTCACCAGGAAATCTATGGGATCTATCACTGCAGAAGGCCATTGGGATGAATCCTTTGGATTATTTTAAAATTGAATCCATTGAGATTGACATAAATATCTAGTAACTGATCAAGCCTTCAGCTTGTTTCTGACTGCTGCTAGTGGGCCACTGTGATATGATGTCAACATATCACTCTGCTTAACACTGATGAGGTTAACTAGGGGTTTATATGAAAAAATGCCAATACCATTAAACTTCACATGCTTACTTCTTTCCTTCTTTCCTATTGGTCCTTAATAGTGCCCTGGCCTACACATAAAAGAAAATAGAAAAAAAAAACAGACAAAAAAACCCAATAAAACCCAAACCTAAATGTCAGCAGAGCAGAAATAAGTCATTATTTCACAGTCAGGGCACAGAGCTCTGCAATTTTTGAGTGATTTTCAAGGACAGTCCCAGACCTAATGCATTAAGGTCCTCCATGCCAAAGGCCACAATAAATAAAACTGCAAAGCCCAGATCAAGAACAAATAGTTAGAGTTAAGTATGAATAAGAAATAGCAGTTTCTGGACTCTGAGCAGATCAAGAAGAAATACCTACAAACCGATAAGGAACAAAGTCTGTAATAGCAGGAATCAACCACACCAACCCAACTGCTTTTTCTAATGAGGTTTTTCAGCCCCTTGATTTCTCCCTGTGTACCAACTGCAGCCACACAGGGAAAATGAGCTGCTTTGTGTTTTTTGTGCGCTGATGGCTGCCAGCTAGAATCCCGCTGCCTGCTGGACTGCCCATCCATAGAAACTATTCTGCAGGAGACCTTTACCCAACCCACATTTACTGAGTGAGGAATCACCTGTCATCATTTAACATTTGAGGGCACAGGAAACCATTTCAGAGGTATTATGTCTCCCACATCCCCAGAAATCTTCAGTGTTAAAGGAGACTCAATGCTTCTTTAAGAGAAAAAGATAATCCTTTTTGGCAATATGTAATGTATTTATATATTATGTCCATCCCTGGAAGTGTTTAAGGCCAGGTAGAATGGGGCCTTTAACAACCTGGTCTAGTGTGAAGTGTCCCTACCTATGGCAGAGGGGTTGGAATTAGATGATATTTAAGGTCCGTTCCAATCCAAACCATCCTGTCTGCTTACAACTTTCTCAGTACATGTCACAGGAAGAAAATACTAGGTGTGAGACAAGAAAGGAATTATTAGGGTTTCCCAAATGTTTTCTTTGAACTTTCTTGTCTAGGAACTTGAGTTTTCATTAAACACATGCCTACAGTGTTTACATTACCCAAACTTTCAGTTTTTGTCACATAATGAAACATTCAGGATTTTCATGAAAAAGACAATTTTCCACAGGAAAGCATTCTGTTGTTTGACTGTACTGAAAAATTATCAATTTCAAAACATAGTTTGTTAAGCTGAGCCTTAATGAATATGATTATTTACAACCAACACTACTCCTCACTGGGAAATCTGAGCAGTCTTTGCTAAGAGAAGAACTGATGAATACATGCAAGTCCAACACACCTTGGCATCGCATCTTCTAAGTGCATGGGAAGCTCTGTGAAATTCCCATTTCTCCTATTGCATTATCCATCCTGTTTTTCCCTCTCACTAGTGCTTGTAATACATTCTTCTCCCATGACATCAATATTCAATCAGAATTGGTTTGCGAATGAAAATGTTGAAACACAGAGTCTAATTTGAATAATAATCAAAAGCTTAAAGTTAATTTTAGTGAAAAAGCTGTTTAGCTTTGCTTTATTTGTAAAAATTTAGTGCATATTAACCTCTTAATAGGCCATCCTGTGGGGAAGGGATACATCCCAGAAAGCTTTATACGTTTACACCACTATAAGATGCACACACAGAAAAGATATCAGGGAATGGATGGTCTCTGTTTGCCTTCAAGTTTCATTTTACTGTTAATTGGTTTGATACCACGAGCTTTTCTGCTTGGCTGAAGGCAGAACTGGAACCTGGTAAAGCAGGCACTTTTTTTCATTTCTTCTGTGTTTTAACTGTAATAAAAGAACCTTCCCAATTTCCTCATAATCTGCTCCATGTCAATTCCCTCAGGTTGCTAGTCTCATTCTATTTCTATTTTTAAACTAAGGTAGCTGACTCTTGCTCTTGTCAGCTACCCTTTGCTTAACCTCTAATTTGAATCTGCCAGTCTTTCCTGTTTGTCACTTAAGGGAAATTCACCAGTAAGTAAGAAATAAGTTCTCTGTGCAGAGGAGCAAAAGTCTATTTTTCCTTTATTGCCTTATCCTATGCATCTTGCTGAGAATTTCACTGTACTATTGTATATTATCCTGCAAAATATCAATCAAAACCCAGAAAATGCAAATGTTGAGGTTGCAGGTGTAATGACAGTCCAGACTAACAGTGCACAGTAGCACAAACTAAGTGAAACCCAGGACTTGTGTAAATCAGTGGCAAGGCTGTCATTTCCTTCACTAGACCAGGACTTCATTTGGGTCTTCATATGAATCAGGAGCAGAAGCAACCTTTTCTCTCAAATTATGCATCATTCAATACTGAAAATATAAAATGTTAATTTAAAAAAAACCAAAAAGTACTCACTCTGCCCCAGAACCTGCAACTTCTTATATCATTGCTTTATAACTATGACCTAAACCATTCTTTTTACTTTACTTTTAATATTTTAAGGGTCATTTAAAGCAGGTATTTCAAGCAGTTTTCCTGTATTATATATCTGATTATGGAACCTGATGTTACTTGTCCTTTGCAGTCTGGGTTGTGAGTGAAACAGCAGGTATTTCAAGATTTGCTGTAACTCATGAGGAAAAGCCCCAATTACTAAGCTTGGATAGGTGGGGATTGGATGAGGAAGAGGACAGACACATAATGATGAATTGCAGCCAAAAGAGATTGGAATAACCTGTAGGCAAAGACTCTCTATAAAATGTATATATATACCATATGCTCTTAGGAAAAAAAGTAAACTTCCTGACCCTATCTTGTGTGGCACAGCAATTTTTGTTTTCCCAGGAAGAAATAGTAACTGCATTTTTTGTTTTACATTACAGTTATTAAAAGGAAATATTTTATTTGTTACTGGTGTCCAAACTTATTCAAAACTCTTCTTTAACTGTTAGACTATGGATTTCACCTGGAGCCCATTACAGGCAACAAAATTAGTACCTTACTGCACTGTTTGCTTCCTGTTCCACTGAATTTCCATGGAGTTTTTAACACTGAGTTAACCAGGAGTAGGCTCTGGTTTTAAGTTCATATTTTTGATTTCAAATAAAACTGCATATTTCATTAAAAGAGCTGTTTGATGATAATAAATATTCTCATGCTGGAGGATGCAGCAGTGAAGAAAATCTATTCCAGGCAACTGAAATTCAAGTTTTATTTCTGAGGAGAAACTTCATGCTTGTGCTCAAAAAAAGGAAAAAAAAAATCAGGAAAACAACAAACCCCTGTTACTCAGGTGATGGTGACTCTGATCTATCTGTATTTTAGAATAGCCCAAGGGATTAAAAACATGTAATAGAGGTGGTGTAAACATTTCAAATAAGAGGGATTGTGTCATCTAGATAACAAGACCTCTGAAGAAAGACTGAAAGAAACTGCAGCTATTTAAGCTTAACAAGCTAAGACGAGAGATTGAGATATTTGATTTCATATATAGGGAGAATAATTCTGCAAGAATAATGGGAAAACAACAGTCTTCCATGTTCATGATGGGTGAAATACGTAAACAAGAAGTTAAACTTCACCAGGGAAAAAGAAAATATTTGGTTCACACAATAGAAAAAATGTCCTGTCAGGGTGATGTAGCAGATGAAGTACTAGAATAGATTTCACCTGTTCTGAAAGACTTGTAAGAGGAAAACAGGAGTTACAGTGACACAGTATAGCTGATCCCATTAAGGGGCAGATGGCTGGATGCACTCAATGTTTTCTGGCCTCTCACAGCCTGTTTTCCTCTGATAAGAAAACATTTTCCTTTCATAAGTAACATTTAGAGAAACTGCCTCTGCTGGAAGGGAAATGTTTTGGAGGAATGTGGTGCCTTGGGTAGAGATCCATTGGGATTTTGACTTACATGATTTTGAAGTGAGTTTTTCAGTTGTTATTCTGAAATGATAACTTCAATATGGAAAACAAAAATCCAGATCAAAAGAAAATAGTTTGAAATTATTCATGGTAGGGTTTTTTAATTTATTTTTTTAACCCAACCTAGAGTTTCATGTTATGTGAATTTTGAAATTTTTAGGGTATGTTATATATGAATATTATCTGAGCTTTATAGAAGTGTCTTATGTCAAGCAGGAGCTACAAAAGTTTCACTCTTTCTTAAAGAATTGACTGTGTATGTAAGTGATATTGCATAATGAAACATGACTTCATCTTTTCCTGTGAGAGACTGCACTAAAAATATCTGTACTTTAACTAACGGTGTTTTTTTTTTCCTTGAGTGTATAACTCTGTGTTTTCTGTGGAGAAAATAAGTTCATCTGGGTTATGGTTGTCTCAAATAGGGGGAAAAAAAAAAGAAAGGGAGATTTTTTTGCTAAGGTTTCTTTTAGTAGCATCTAAAAAATTAGCACTTTCTTTATTTGAACACATAGAGAATTTTTATTATTATTATTTTTGGTGTAGCACTAATAAAAGAAGTATTTTATTGTTAATGATAACATCTATACACACTGGTTTAAATCTATGTCCTGACTCTGTTCTTGTTCAGAAGAATGCATGTAACATGCAGTACCATAAAACTGCCATATATGGAGTAAAAAAGTCTGTGATTTTTTTCGCCAAGCACACAATGAAGGGAACAGTTGACTGTGAGTCAAATTTGGGTTCAAAGGTGGATTCAGCAACATCCCTAAAAGTTCCCATTATAATTGAGATTACAAATCAAACCCAACCATTCTGAGTTGCAATCTTATGTTCCCGGAAGATGAAAATTTCAGTGATACGTATGTCATCTTTCCAACACAAAGCCTCATTACTCAACAACTCATCCAGAAAAGGAAAGGGGGGGAAAGAAAAACCCAGAATGACTTGAAGGGAACAAGAAAGACTGAGCACACAAAAGGATGAGTCTGTTTAGCATGTTAAGATTTCCCTTTCTTCCAAACTGTCAATACACTCACATAATTTGTAGCAGGGGAAAAGGAAAATGCAGTTGGTAACCCCATTGCAACCTGTTCCTTCAAATCTATTAGCAGCACTGCTAATAGGAGAGAACTTGTGGCAACACAACTTTTGTTTCCACAGGGACCATTGTACCTTTGCCCTTGTTTTCCATCTGTTTATCCCTGTCCTTTTCTTAGTGACTGAACACTGTAGCAGAATAAGATTAAGATTTCATGAAAATAGATATTTTGATGCAGCTCTGTTTCTGGAAGGAGGTGTTTACGACAGTTTACACTTAATTGCATGCTAAAATGAAACAGCCTTTTTATAACAAAACCCTCAGAAAGCTAATAATGCAACAAAAATTAAAAAAAAATCTAGAAAAACACATTTATAGAGTTTTTGAAATAAATACAGAAAAAAGGGAGAGAAATACCATCACTACACTTGCACTTTTGGTGGTTTTGGAGTTGATGTGTTTTTCTCAAATTGTCATTCCTAGGAAAACATCACGGACCTGCAAGCTCCATATTATTAAATGCCGCTTCCACATATGAAGATACTGTGAAGTGATTCACACTCTCCCTTTAGCATCTTATAGCTTTATGCTTAATGTCATCTCTAGTGAGGACCTGAAAGACTGCAAGTCAGCAGCAGGACAAAGAAAAAGATCTAGAGAATCTTCAGAGCTGACATGGTGAGGAACATGCCACCAGGTAGGGCAAGCTGGTCTGCAGCATTGTGCCATGTCTATTCCCAGCCTGCCAAAGTAAAATTAGAAACAAGCTTCTAGAAAACAAAACTTTTTAACATCTACCCTATTCCAGAAAGGCTTCCTAGCCCCCTTTTCTCCTTGCTGATGCCTCCTTTGATGTGTAAACCAGGACAGAAACTTAGAGAATTGTTGCATGTCATATGGCAGCCTCCTCTCTCAAGGCATTGGACATCTGGAGAGTGGGTCAGCAGTGGCTTCTTTTCCTTCTCAGTCATCCATGTCCTTTCCTAGAATCTACCTACAGATATTATCATAGACTCATAGAACCACAGAGGTTTAGGTTGGAAGGGACCTTGAAGAACATCTTGTTCCAAACCCCCTGCCATGAGCAGGGACACCTTCCACTAGCCCCCTCCAACCTGGCCTCAAACAATTCCAGGGGTAAGCCACCCACAGATTCTCTGAGCAACCTGTTCCATTGTCTCACCACTCCTCCAGTAAAGAATTCCCTCTTGTTTTGTCACTAAATGCCCTTGAACTTTTGCCATGTGGATGTTCACTACAAGCAAAATTTAATTCAAACTTTTATTTTTTTCCCAACTTGGGCAATAAGTAGAAATGCTCATTACCTTGCTTCATCCTACATTCTGTGATGTTATTAATGTGCCAGAAAAGTCATGGTCCCCCATATAACGATAGGTTTGTTCATTTATTATCTGTGTGCTGCATGTGTACACCAGGAGTATGAACTTCTCCACCCTTCGCAGAAATGTCCCATTCAGTGTTGCTCTGCATGACCTTCAATGAATGTAACACATTCTGAAACATGAAATATGTAATTATGAGGCTCATTGAGAAGGATGCTCAAAACTTTACACAAGGACAAGCCTTATAACAACTGAAGGCTGGCTGATGAGCTGAGCACGAAGCTGCAAATTATTATTACTGCTTCACTTCCATACTTGCATTTTTGAGCATAAACTTAGAGTACTTAGGACCAAATAGAAAAGAGCAGGAAACCATATTTTCCAATTTCCTTACCATCACAGACAGTTAAATTCTCTTCAATTAGCAATAAGCTCAGTGACCTATGGATGACATCTTCCAGGACCTTGAAAATCACCCTGTCTTGTTCTCACCTCTTACAGTCCTCTACTTCTCTTTGTACAGTCCAGTCCAGTCCAAAGCTTAACAGGTCACCATTTGGCCTCAGTCCCACATTTACACACAGCATATTTACACATCCAATATTTTCTTTCTGAGACGGTATTTATGGTCAAAATCAGCTCAACACACCCTCTGGAGCTGCTTAAACTCCTTCTGTAGTTCATTTCATCTAACACTCAAATATTTTCTGCTTCTCTTTCTTCTGCATCCACTCCAGCTTTTCAGCATGCATTTTTGATCTGTGAACACTAAAATAGGAACAGTGTTCCAGAATCAACCTCCCCTCTTCTATGTTGAGGTGAAGTCCCCTCCCTATATATATTTGTGGGTCTGGATTTGTACTCGTAAAGATTGTATTAACCCTGTTACCACAGCATCACCATGGGAATTCAGAGCAATCAGCAGGACCTGGGACCTTTCACAGCTGTGGTTTTCCAGGACAGAGAGCCTCAATCACCCAGGACAGCCATTGTGACCAGCTTTGGCTGTCTAAAAAACCATTCTTATCCGAATTGTGTATTCACAGCAAGAAAAAACCCCAAGGCTCTGCATGATTATTTATGATGCTCAAACTGCAGAAGTGGGAGTGACGGGGAAAAAATGGAAAAATTGCTACAAGTAGGAAAACTGAATAGCATTTTTTCATCTTTTCTTTTTTTTCGCCTTGAGTTTGTTTGACAGATGTATCTGATTCTCCTTTAAATCTCCAAGTTAAAATTAATTGTTTACCAGTTTTCTGTGGAGTGGAATTTCTTCTACTGCCCCTTTCTCTTCTTTATTTTTTTTGGAAACACTCTCCCTGGTCCTTTTTTTGAATAGAAATATCATGGTAGCATGCTTATACTTTTCACGTATTAGTGTAATGTAGGTATTTCTGCATCTTCTAGACTTCCCTGGGCATTTTCTAAATTCATTGAACAGCCTCCATTGAGAACTAAAACCTCAAAGAATTTATGATTTTAAAACATTTTTATCTGCTTATTTTATTTTCTTGGGGTTTAATGGACTAGAAATTACTTTGTAATGACTGGAGTGATATCATATTAAAAACAACGTAGAAAAAAATTTTGTATTGAAAACTTTTGCCTATTTCTGAACCATGATGATCTGCTTTGCCACGTCATATCTTACATAAGATTGGTTTTCTTTGTTTCTTCCTAATGATCTTTCTCATTCCCATCCTACATGACTCCTTCTCTTTTTTCAACATGTCTGTAGCTTACATAAATATTTCTTGAGACATAATTACTTCTTTTTTATTATTATTTATATTTTCTCGCATTTGCTAAATACTGCTTTTCTTAACATTACCCTAAATGCTGCCCTCATCCTGTCATTGAAGTGGGAGAATATTTTATCCAGCGTTTCATTTTTCATAGTAGAGCTGTAGAGTTATAGAGCAATTCAGATTAAATGTGACTTTGAAGGTCTTGCATTCAACCTCCTGCTTGAACACAAACTAACCTCAAACCTTCAATCAGGTTGCTTTAGTGCGTCCATCCAGTATTGTCCCTTTATGTCTCCTTAAGATAAAGAAGGCTCACTCTATACTGTAATTTTTTAAATACTTCTCTTCACTATGCGTTTTGGTTTTTTTTTCATTTCTAACTATACATAATGTATGCATGCATCTGTATACAGATAGTGTGCATGTTACTGTGAATGTCTGCATTTTCTCCTATGAAATAAAGGCTATCACAGCAGCTCCCAGAGCAAACTTCAAGAGCTAGCCCCATGTTTCTTATTTATCCATCATAATAAGATCCAAGGTAGTTATCTGAAAATGCTGAAGGTAATATTTAAATGAGGGAGTATAAACTCCAAATGGTGAGTTTTGACTCAGTGATATAAGATTATGTTACGTATTACACAGAGTTGTATGATTTACTTTAAGGATATGATTCTACAGCAGCCTAGATCCAAGCAAACTGAATTTCAGCTGCCCACCCTCCTGCCTACGTGGGCCCATGGAACCAGCTGGTGAGCTTGTTAAAGGATCAAACCCAGCAACAACCATATCTTGCCAAAGATGGATGTTTAAGTGGGAATAGGTGAAAAGAAACTGATAACTGAGGCCACTAAATACTTTTTTCCTAGCTGTGGGCTGCATTTCCAACAACCGATATGTTCTCAAGTGAAAACCAGTGTTTGGCTCCCTCTCACAAATCATTGTATTTAACATAACTTTCAGTGTTGTGATTTCAGCTCTTGCTAACAATGAGAGAAAACTTTAATGCTAAAAGCCCCTTTAGAAAGATGCATACTGTGCAAGTTAGTAGAAATGGTTTAAACACACTTTTCACGGTTATTAAATTCATTCACCTCTTTTTCTGGGCTGGAAAGAAGGTATTAGATCAGTCACAATTACGGTATCAAGCAAGATCTTCAGAAAATAGAGAGGGAAAGGGTTAATATGATGCCATTACATGGAATTTACAGGCTTAGCATGACGAATGTTTCACTCATGTTGAAGGTGTTTTTGTTGTTAACCATGGAGTAAGGCTAACTTAATTCTCCAGTGACGAGCCTCTACTTCCATGATTAATGAACAAATTGCTGTTTTCACAAGGGCTCATAAGACAGGCAGTTATTCCTCCCTGATTATTTAGGAGACCCTTAAGGCTTTCATTGGGGACTTCATTATTTTCTATATTGCTAGAGAATGAAATAAGCAGAGCCCTAAAGGACATTTATGTATACATAAAGCAGAGTAAGTTATCCATCTAAGGGGACCCAGGATGAAACTGAGATGAAAGCAGCAGCCACCCTTCAGTTCTCAAAAATGTGAAAGACCTAGGTACAATCATTAAACTTACTTTCTTAGCAGGATTTAAAATTTCATAATTATCAATAAATCAGTCAGGGTTAAATCAGAGTAAAGAGCAATTTGTTTTGATAAGGCGAAGGGGGGGGAACTCAACAGTAAACTTGTTTTGCAGATTATGAAATTGATCATAGCTAATTGCAGCAGTATCGATTTATTCCAGCTGAGCATCAGAACCCCAAAGACTTGATAAAATACTTGACTTTGTTCCATCCTGTACTTAATCAGGTGAATGACAATATTTCACTTCATTATTATTTGTTAATGTTCTGAGCTTCACTTGTTCATATTCCATTCCCTGACTACAGGCAAAGAGAACTATGTGAATTTACAAGTGATGCATAGATTTTTATTGTAGGAGTTGGTGCAGTCAGTTCTCAGCACATATAAGTCAGTGAAGCCACTCTGACTCAGAATACACTTACAAAAATCTGTCCCACAATTGTTCATCTTAGCTTCCAGTGGATAAAGAGACTAATTTCATAAAGCAAACCAGAAATGTGTTTGTACATCTTTTTGGTTTTTTTATGCATTCATGTTTTAATTTTAGTTATATTTGATGCAGTCATATAGGCACAGAAGAAAATTATTGGATAATTGAATGAGGAAGAGCTTAGCAGAGTCTTCAAGGGGATTGCCATTCTGAATGGCCAACACAGAGCTGGACGTACTGCAGCACACTACTAAATGTTTGATGGGATGCAGTGGAAAATTCATGAAAAGACAGAAAATAGAGGTGGTCTTTAAGCTCACCCTTCCATCTCTTGTCTGCCAAGGGCAAAGATGAACACACATATGGACCACAAAGAGGCAAAAGTGAGTGCATTCTGATGCCAGCAGGAACCCCACAACACAGGGGGAAGTAAGACTGTGTTGTCCAAAGACGTAAATCCAGACCATCTCACACAGAGGGATTTAAGTCTTTGTTCACTATAATTTCCTGTTCAGAATTAGTTAAAAAAAAAAAAGGGCCACATGAAGAGCATTATCCACTTCTGTTGACATAAAGCTTGTCATATAATCACCAGCTTGCATCTCATGGCTGAAATAAAAGAAAATGCAAGACTGTTGATAAATGCTGTTATATAGTGAACAAAGCCACCTTTTCTGTCAAAGGAAGAAGATGTCTACTAAATTGTTTGCTTCATGGAAGGTCAAGTGTGCCAGGCAGTGTTCTCACATGGCTCAAAATGATTCACAAACACTTCATGTTTTTTGTCAAGAAGTAGCTGTGTTAGTCAAGTACAGTGCTTGTGGAAGGTGGGAAGAAAACAGAAAATGTTCTGGAGAGTTCCAGCAGCTCTGAAAGAAATGAAAAAAAATATTTTTTACTTTGTTTTGGTTGTTTTCTTTTCTTGTAGAAGGAGAATGTTTTAACCACCTGTAACTACCTGTGAAAATACAGCTCAATGAAGAAGAGAATAACATGAAGCCAGGTAGGATTGGTAGCATATACAGTATAATGAAAAGAAATCCTACTGTAGCTTTGTTATAATTTATCCTTCCATTCATGCAGAAGGATTCCATGGAGATGCAATCTCACAGTAACTGTGGCAGAGTTTTATTAAAGTTAGGAATTATTAAAGTTTCCTCCACAAAAATCTTAAAGTCTATTGCTTTTAGGATCTGCATTAGACTTAATTAACAATCTAGGAAGCTTTCTTTGTCAAAATGTATAGACAAGCAGCCACACATTTTGGACTGAGTTAATAGCAGATTTGTGTCAGTGAATCAAGTCTCACAGTTGATTTTAGGCAGAGTTAGGACTTGAGCTCAATTTACCATGGTTTAAGCAGACTCTTTGATAAAACTTTTGGTGATTCTAGAGCTGGGGAGGAAGGCACTCTTTTTTGCTTTTGGGTTTAACTCTTGTCCAAACTGACATGTGTTCCCTAAATGTTTTTATTTTTTAATGCATTAGTGAGTTCTGACAAAAACACTTGTTGCTGAATCATGACAAAACCTGGCGCTTCAAAGAAGAGAAAGGCTGCAAGGACACTTGGTGAAACACACAGTCTCAATGTCTATCAGGGATTTTTAAAAAAACAAGTGAGACTGAAGGCTAAATTAAAATTAAGTGAAGAATCCTTTACCAAATATTAAGGCTATTATAAGAGCACTTGCATTCACTCACCAAAGTACATTTGAGTTTGATAACTTTGTTCTAAAAACTAAGGGAAGGAAATAGAAAAGTGCTGAGAAGGGCAACAGAAAAGACAAGAAGCCTAGGTGGTGGAGAGGAGGGATTCTGTGAAAGAGACTTAGCAGAACAGAATTGATTTAGTTGGGCAGAAGAGTAACAGGAAAAAGGTAATATAAAACATATTAGTGGAGAGAAGATCAACCTGAAGCTTCTCTAAGTGTTTTCTTTCCGACTCCATTTCAGAAATCTGAAATGGCAGGTGGTGTAGGCAGAGGGAGATGAGAGCTGTATTTAGGAATACAAATTTGTACTGGGATATTTTTTGAGACATACACATTTGAATGTTAAAAGAAAAATTATGAAGATCTGTAAAAGTCACTCAACTTGACACACAAGCCACATCTTTCCCTGAGAACATTCTTTCAGAGAAATTAATAAGCTTTTCCTTATTCCATTTTAAAAGCTTAGACAGATTCATAATATATAAAGATGAACTTTTTTTTTCTTTTTTTTTTTTTTTTTGAAAACTCTGTGGTTTGTCTCATCCCTGGTTTATGCTCTCAGTGGATTAACTCAAAATCCTCACTTTTCTCAGGTGGAATTCCTCAGAGTTTATGTGCATTTTTAGAGACTTCTGTATGTTAGACAGCACTAAAAGAGTTTCCTTGCAGAAGTCAAAACCAGTTGGTATCATGCAATCCTGAAACTGCTGTAATTTTATATAACAGGTACCATGGGCAGCTCTAGGGATAGTCAACAGAGTTGCTGAGGAAGCAGCAAATCTTCCTTGACTCTTCTCATTCCCTGTAAGAGTGTAGGAAAATCAGGTTAAATGCTGTGACTGATGGTACTGGAGGAGGACATTCAACAAATATAAGATAATAATTGCTTTTGTGTTGAGTGGGCTGAACCTGCACCAGCGAATGTTGAAATGTTGCAGTTTTCACCCTTCTCATGCTCTGTTGACAGGAGGAGCAGAAAAATCTATATCTGTTTTTTGTTTCATAGATACCTGCTTTAGTTCTACCACTTTCTTCAGTTTCTCCACTTCTTGTGGTTTAACTCTGTCCTGAGCCTTGATATGGTCAAATTCAGTGTTTCCTGTCCTGCTGAGAAGAATAAAACCAGATCTCCACATGTGTCTTCCCTATGTCAGACTGACATTGGCATAGCATGAATGCCTTTTTTAGGAGAAAGCTCATGCAATCCCATCAGGTGAGCGCTCTTGAAACTGCCCTCTCTTGTAGGTCACCTCCAATTTGTTTTTGCTGGTTACTTTTCCTTTCAATGAGGAATAATTTGAACTTTAAGAAGGAACATTTGTTCTTTGCTAACTGGATGCAACAACCAGTGAAATAAACAGGACTTTCATCAACTTCATGAACTCTGGAGTGAACCCTCCGTATGGAAAAACTCCATCACCTAACTAACTTGGTTCCAGCAATGTCAAAAATTGAGGAGTCACTTGGTCAGTGGGTGGAGGATTGGTGCTGCATCTCTCAGTAAGAAAACCTAGTGTGGGTGTAGGATGAGAAAGTGGATTTTAGTGTCAAGAGCAGCACTTCTTTTATAGCATATAGACATGCAAACTGTTCAACAGTGACAGCACTCCTTTATTCCTTTTTAATGGCTTATACATCCTCAAGGCTAATGATGAAAACCCAGAGATCAGCAACATCAGCTATTTTCCTGCCAGTCATGCTCCTACCTTCAAAAATGAATGTAGTGTAAGTCTGTTTTCCCTGCTATTAGTTTTGAACTCAGATAATTATATCAGCATTGGTACACAGCCACCCTGAAAAGAGAAATGTCAAATGTAACATTTTCCTTGCTGTAAATGGAACCTTGTGTGCCTTCAGAAGGCGATATCACAACAGGCTTCACTCACAAGTTCACTTTGTAGTTATGGCAGTGAAAGCGGTTTCAAAACATAAAGCTTCAGTTTATTTTTTAAAAATAAACCTTCATAACTTATGAACTGTTTTGGGAGACACAACTCATCCCATGTCCACCACAGATGAAACCAAAAGCAATAAACCTTAAATGAGTGCATGTATTTGCATGGAGCATGAGGAACTTTCCAGGAAAGAGGATGCTGCTGCTGCAGGAAGTAATTGAGGAAACAGTAATATCTGACAAAAAAAAGGTTAGATAGGTACAAAAAAGTATAGCAGCTGTGTTCTCTTAGTCAGGCAGAGATTAGAAAACCTGATGGTTTTCTTGCTTTAAAACATAAACCAAGCACCATCTTGATTTGTAAATTGGTCTCACTGTCCTATGGGACATGATAATGAGTATTTTTTGCAGGCTGCTTTTCCATACAAGACCAAAGTCTTGTTTCTGTGTCAGGTTTACCCTGTTTGTATACCAGGTTCCCACCAAAGCTTCTCTATCACTTTTCCCCTATCAGCCCAGGGGGACAGGGAATGGGCCCTGCTGTCAGTTCATCATTGTTGTCTCTTCTACTCCTTCCTCTTCAAGGGAAGGAGGACTTCTCACACTTCCCCTGCTCCAGTGTGGGCTACTCTCTCCAAGGATCCACAGGTCCTGCCAGGAGCCTACTCCAGCATGGGCTTCCCATGGGATGACAGCCTCCTTCAGGCATCCACTTGCAACAGTGTGGGGTCCTCCAGGGTCTGCAGGTGGATCTCTCCCCCATGAAGGACCTCCATGGGCTGCAGGGGCACAGCTGCCTCCCCTTGGTCTGCACCATGGGCTGCAGGGGCATCTCAGCTCTGGTTCCTGCAGCACGTCCTGCACCTCCTTCTTCACTGAGCCGGGTGCCTGCAGGGCTGTTTCTCTCACACATTCTCACCCCTCTTTCTGGGTGCAGTTGTGCAGAGGTTTTATATCCTTCTTAAATCTCTTAACCCTGAGGTATTACCACCAGCACTGTTGACCTCAGCCATGACCAGAGTTGGGTCCTTCTTGGAGCTACCTGGCATTGGCTCCATCAGACATCGAGAAAGCTTCTACCAGCTTCTCACAGAAGCCCTTATAGCCCCTCTGCTACAAAACTTTATACTTCTGTGGGTCTGATGTTCCAGACCATCAAATCTACACAATCCAGTATACCTGGTCATCCCTTTCCACCTCCTGGCTGAGTCAGACACAGAACTGCTGAATGAAAGTCTAAATCAGGATTCACTCCGCTGAAGACATGCGGATATGTCCAGTGTGGGATCCATGCTTGAACCTGGTGTATCTAAACCAGAAAACTATATATTCCATCATGATGCTACATGGTCACTTTATAGAATCAAAAAATCACAGAATCATTAAATTGGAAAAGACCTCCAAGATCATCAAGTCCTACCTTTAGCCTAATACTACCAAGTGCACTAAACCATGTTATGAAGTGCTGTCTACTCATTTTTTTAACCCTCCCGTGATGGTGATTCTATACTTCCCTAAGGAGCCTTTGCTCATTTCCTTCTCTCATGTCCAAATATATTCGATAAGACTTGTGGATATTTCTCATAACTCATAATGTTTCTAAGTTAGAAATTTTACTTGATTTTGGAATTTAAAAGAGTTTTAAAGTAACCTGGAAAACAAAAAATGTTATGCTGGCCATCTGTGGCAATGTTGAAAATTTAACTTTACATTTTCATTTAAGAAGTTATCACCTCTGAGAATACAGTATGTTGTGACAATTCACAAATTATCCAAAAGTCTCTTGTGGTACTTTATGAAAAGAATTTGCGTACTCTTTCAAATACTGAAGAGTGTCTGGGAGGGTTTCAAAGCTTCCAACAGAGTTTGTGACAGACATGAAGGAACTGAAGAGCACAAAAAATGACACTAACTGTTTATGACCAACATGAGAGAAAAAACCATGAGATACTTGGTGTGGTTAGCAATATTGAATCATTATCACTCAGAAAGTCAGATTCCAGTGAATTCACTACTTGGTTGTCCTGTAGGAAAGCAAAACAAAGAACCCTTCACACAGCATTGAGTGCTTGGGACAGGTCTTAGTTTCTGATTTGCATGCTACAAGAGAGCCTGGGAGATTTCTTGCACCAAGCCTTGCTGAATGGAAAGTAAAACAAAGATGACTTTGATACACTAAACAAGCCATGGTAGAAATTGGGAAAATTGTGATTATGTATGGTCTTTGAGAAGACAGCACTTATCTTTAATATGAGATGGTATTAGGACTAATGTGAAACAAAGGGATTGTTCCAGATTATAGTCTGTGCTGACTGATTATCTGCTCTGTGAACCTTCAGTCACACATAATGTGTCTAACAGCTCCGAGAACTGTATTATCCATGAGTCCCATCTCCCTCTTGATCAGCTGTTTTCCCCTCAGACAGCTCCTCTTTTTTGGCTGCAGAGGTACCTTGGTATTAACTTGTATAAATCACAGTAGGTGAAATACTGAACATGTTACTTGAATATTTGCTTGGTGTTTGACAGAGACTGTGCTAAGGGTAGCAAATTCCTGCTGCTGGAAATGGCACTACATGCTGAAAGAAATAATGTTCTTAATTTCTTTTTTCTTAAAAGCCCATTGGATAGGATTATACACATAAAACATGAGGCTATTATCTCAGATGTTAAAGTCCTTCTCTTAACTTGGATTAGTTGAAACTAGATTTGGATACTTAATTGAAACTGCAACACTAGAAACCTAGTTTCTTTAATAACTAATGGAGAAAGCCATCACAGAAGGCAGACAACCTCTGAAGTTTCCTGTATTTTCTATTAATCATAAAATCACAGCATGGCTGAGGTTAGCATACACCTCCTCATGCTCAAATGGGTTAACCTACACTGGCTGCTCAGGTTTTGTCCAGTTGGGTTTTGAATATCTCCAAGGACATATAATAGCTCCATAAACTCTCTGAGCAACCTACTCCAGTGCTTGACCACCCTCACTCATATATATCATTAAAGTTGTTCAGAAATATATGTTAAATAGGTGTACAAATTATTGTTGCATTTAAACATCTCAACTAAGACAGGCTTAATGTATGTGAATTAATAATTTTCTAAAAATTATTAATACCAATTTTTACTAGAAACATCTATGTGATTTACATATTTGTAAACAGAAAGTTCATGGGAAGAAACAATATTTTTCTCTAAACCAAACGTTTTATGGGGGAAAAAAAAAGGCATGTGTCTTGCTTGTATTTCTTCCTGTCTCTGCATGGCCACATCTTGTCTCCTTTCTTACAGATTTAGCTTTTACAATAACAAAAAATTTAATTCCTTCTATAAATTTTCTAATGTCATTTGATTGTCAAGGCAGCATACATAGCACTACAACAAGAAAGAAAGATCGTTAATTATTTTTCCTGGTCTCCCTTAGGTCCCTTGTTTCTGTCTTTCAGCTGGAGCTGCAGAAGGTCCAACAACGTGAGCAGTGCGTAGGGTGGGCTAGCAAAGATCAGCTGATAAACTGACAGAGGGTTCATGGTTGCTGTGGCAATCTGTGCTCCTTGTGTAGCATGGTGTGAGGTCTGGTTTTGCTCCATACTCAGCCATAGGATCTTCAGTCTGGAAAAGGTTGCAAGAGGCTTTCTAGAAAATTCATTTTCCTGAGATAAAATGAACCATATTCATATCATGTCTCACAGCTCCTTTCCTGGCCTATTTTAAAAACCTCTTACAGAGGTGGCTGAAGACTCTGTAAGCAAGGGAGAAAACTTATCTTGTGCTTCACTAACCTTATTGTTAAAAAGATTTTACTAACATTCAGTTTTCTTAGCATTAAGTTTTAATCTTTGTTATTGCAATTAAACATCCACTGCACTTGTCCTGACTGCCATGGCCAAGAACAAGTTATTCATTTTTAATTTGAAGCGTCCTCCCAACTTCTTACTTTTATCAGGTACCCATTTCCTCCTCTTCATTTATACCCTGTTTAAACAGCCTTTGTAAACTCTAGGATTTTATCCTTCAAATCATTGCCATAGCTTCTTTTTGAAACTTATATAATTGAATCCAATGATTTAATGATTGCTGGGATCTGGACCATAGTCCATGTTGGTTAGTCCTATTCTATGATGTTTTTTGTCTTTTGGGTGATATTTTTTCCTAGATGTTATTTATGAAAACTGTTATTTTTATTCCTGCCTGAAATTTCAACCCTATCTTACACGCTGAAATAATAACAGCTGAAATAATAGTGCTGCATGAGTATGTGTGATTATTATCATCCATCAGTCAGGCAGTAAAAGACTTTATTTCTTTTGGAGGTTTGAGGTTTACTCCTTCAGGTCACCCCAGCAGCTACTCATGAACCCTGTCCTCAGTTAGCAATAAGTCACAGCAGCCAGCCAGCATGCACAGAACAGAAAAATTGAGGTTTTTCAGGAAGGCTCTTCATAAAGGATGGGCTGTGCTGAAGTGACTTCTCTCAGTGCAATCATCAGATGAAGGAACCAAATAGGAAACTTCTAAATACCAATTAGGATTAAAATATTTAAATCTATCTGTCAGAAAAATAGCTACATATAGAAATCAGTATGGTTGTCACTCTAAATTCTAAATTAACCAATTAACACTAAATTTAAAAAAAAATAATGTTTACTTTTAGCAAAAGGATGCACAAAAATGGGAAAGAATTTCCCGTTCCTGAGTCAAATGATTCTGATTTAATATTCAACTGTACACATCTAGTGGCTTTGAAAATGATGCTACAGCTGGTAGAGTTAAGCATGAATAACAGAGTCTTAATTATTGCAGCCAGGGTAGAATGAAGCAGAAAATTTCCTGCCATTCTTTTCTTTTTTTCTTTTTTTTTCTTTTTTTTCTGTTACCTAAAGAAATTAACTGTTAAAAATACATGTGCCATGAAGGAAGTGTTATTTAGATTTATGCATCACATTTCAAATTAGCCACTTTTCAGGGTATCTCTCCCTAACTTGAATGATATAAAATTATATCCCTCATGTGCCTAAAAGAACATCATTGCAATTCAGTGCAATCAACAATTATCAAAACAAGCTGCCCTTTTGCCCGCACGAACACAGATACCTTCCATAGAGTTGTGTGTTTTGATAATATCTTTACAGTTCTCCTGAGTTTATTCTTACTACCTCTGAGGGAAAAAAAAAAAAAAGGATGTGTTCTTTTATTCCTAGTTTAAGATGTACCACTAGATATAGACACACAATGCAGCTTGTTTAGGGGAATGGATGGAATTTATCATAGGACAGCCAATTGATTTTATGTTTAGGGTTGCTACTGTTGGAACTACAGTATAACACTGAAAAATGATCTCAGCTGTTCTTTGAATTCCAACAGTCTCCATGACCTGAGCTGTAATCCAGGGCATTTATTTTTTTTTCAAAAGCTTTTGTGCAGGCTGAGCTGGGGGCTGACTGTGAATTCCAATGCAACAAATTATATTCAAGTCTTTTTAGGAGGAACTACATGTTTTTTCTGCAAAGAAGAACCCAAGTTATCTTCTCTCTGACATGAGAGTAAGAAGGGATATCCAAAGATCCCAGGCCCATTTAGGCTGAGGTGTGAAGAGTTACTTGTAGCTAAGTATTCCTCACAGGAAAAGCTACAGAGGTGCCCAAGAGCACCCCAAGATATGCAGAAAAGTGTCTGGTTTAGTCTTGAAGTCACCAGGAGGAAAAGGTGCATTCTGTGCAATAACACAGAGTTCACAAAGATTATTAATTACCCTATTCTCCCCCACATCCAATTCTGTGATATTTGAGGGCAAAGAATTTTTTACCCTGAAGTTATCTATTTGAAGGAGGCCAAGATTTCCAGAATTTGACTTTGAATGCAGGAAGCAGAATGCCCATACAGCCCAATGCATAGAATTAATTGATGCAGCAGAAATTTCTTCCTCTTATTGATTGAGTCACAAACAAGACTCTTCTTACACCAGCCTGGTCAAACTACACCCTATATTACCTCCTTATTCATTCCCTATCCCTTGAATAATACTAGCTCAGGCATTCTGCTGTCAGATTAGGGAGAATACATTTACTCTGACTCCAGAGGGGGAAAAGGCATATCCTGGCACTAAAGTAGAATGAATTTAGTTGATATAATCCTTACTTGGAGGTCACTTCTTGTCTAAAATCAACATTAGGCTTTATGAGGAAGTAAGAGATTATATTATCCAATATTCTTTAAAGTATTTTTAATGAAACACCATTTATAGGCATGATGTTAATGATTTTGGTGTAGTAATCATTCTATATTCCACTTTTCTGTCTTAGTCCTCCAATTTACAGAAACCTGAAGCTCAAACTGTATATTCTTCATAAAAATGATACCAAAGGCAAGGTTAAAGCAACAGAATTAAGGCATAGATTCATGTTTAAAAGCTAGCAACTCTGCCAAATTCCACTTTCCCTCTTACAACCTCCCCATATTATTTTCCTCATCTTTCTCCTAGGCAGTTATTGCATGATTGCTTTGATGTTCTTTTGTTTGCAATGTGGTTACTTCAAGGAAACTGGCAACTTTGACTTTAAATATTGCTTTAAAGAATCCGTGAAGATTCTGCAGCTGCACTTCCTTGTTGAACAGTTCTTGATGGGACTGGGAGGGAGGGGAAGCCTCCTTAAAAGAGCTGGAAAGTAAATCCACAGGACTTGGCTGGCCATACTCAGCCTTTTGCTGGAGTGCGCACAGCTGCGGAGTCCCCAGAAACAGGGAAGTTTTTCTGAGGCAAGAGGAAGAAAATATAATATAAACCTTGGGAGAGTTGTTTGGCACTTCAACATAGAAGTGCTTGTACTTCCATCTGGGTTGTATGCAAAATTAGAGAAGCCAAAGCTATATCCTTCTCCTTGGGCTCCTGACAGGAGTTTGGCTCGTACTGTAATGGGTTTTTTATATGTTTGCCAGAAGGTTAGAACCACAAAACCTGTGCTGGAAATGACAACCTATATTGTGCATATGAGTTCATACTGGCAGATGGAGGACAGAAAGTCAAACCAGTTCTTTCATGTCCTTTGAGTTTTGCAGTTTTACCTCACAATGTTTCTACTCCTGAACACTTTCTCACCCTTTCCCAGTATTGTTTGCATTAGGCTCTTCTTGCTCTTAACTTATGGGGTTTTTCAATATCAGTGGGAGATACTTCTTAAGTTAAAATTAATGAGGTCCACAAGTGGTGTAAAAGGATGGAGGTCCATTGACCTCAGTTCTGTGTTTGTCTGTGTGCACAGACATGCAATTATAAAATCATAGAGTGGTTTGGGGTGGAAGCAACCTTAGTTCTGTCCCCTGCCATGGGCAGGGACACCTTCCGTTAGACCAGGTTGCTCAAAGCCCAGTCCAGCCTGGCTTTGAACACTTCTCTAGGCAACCTTTGCCAGTGCCTCACCACCCTCACAATAATTAATTTCTTCTCACTATCCAATCTAAATCTATTCTTCTTCAGATTGAAGCCATTCCCCCTTGCCCTATCACTCCATGCCCTTTTTAAAAGTCCCTCTCTGACTCTCTTGTAGCCCCTTTAGGTACTGGAAATCTTTTATAAGGTCTTCTTGGAGCCTTTTCTTCTCCTGCATGTGCCTATATGTAAATTTTAGGAAGAAAAGGTCTACTTAAACAATTTTCAGTGGTAACACCCCTTTCTTGTCTTCATTTTCTGTTTCTAAGCCATTATTTTCTAAAAGTAACTCTGTTCTAACTACAACCTTTGCTCAGTTTCCCAAATAACTGGGTAAACAAAGGCAAGATAGGAGATACTGAGAAAAAGAGGGGCTGAGTTTATTGTAGCAAATATCTGAATATTCTGTCTTCTACTAATATGGAAAAAAAATCAGCTCACCACTATTAAATTCAGAATAACTTCTATTGTGCTCCTTAATACCACATTAAATATGAAAAAAACCCCAAAACCCTATAAGCTTGAAAAAAGATGTTAGTGCAGTGAACATAAAGGAATTATAATAAAATCTGGATTTAGGCATGAGATTTTAAATATAAGACGTTCATGTTGGTCACATTGTCTTTTCTGCTCAGCTCATGCCAAAGATTTTCATCTAATAGTTTCTGTTCTGAGCCGCTGTGGATGTTTTCTTTCCACTATTTCCTGCAAACGTCACTCTAGAGATGGCAACAATTGTGGAAGAGCTGGTAATGATGTACATAAAGCTTCTTGTTGCTCTGAATTAAATTGTTCTCAGTGAGACAATGGGACTTTCAGAGACTTTAGCCAGTTAAGAATAACTCCCAGCAAAGCTACTCATCTATTACCAGATCTTACACTTTGACCCATTCCCTGCCACTCTCTCAAATTCCAAGAAAGTCAGGGAAAATAATTTTAAGTTAAACTGAGTCTATTTTTATTGTTATTTTTTCACTATGCCTAGAATCAGAGTTTTAGTCAACATATAATATTCCATATTTTGCAATTGTCTTATGTTTGTGTAACCATTTTTGATATGTTTAAAAAACCACAAGCAATAATATTTCCACTTAAAAAAACAAACAAAAAATGCAAAAAATGTTCCCCATGCAACAATTTATTGTTACTTTAGAAACAGACAATTGTTTATCTTAGTTCAAGCTTTGCTTAATGCCTTTCAAAAGACAGAATTAATGAGAAACATTTCTCTGTTGGTTTTAAAATTTGTAAAGTTTTTCAAAATGGATTGAAACCAGTTGTTGATTTTCTTTGGAAATCCACTTTCTCTGGAAATTTAATCTGGTTGACCTTGATGAAACAAGTCAGCTCAAAACACTCCAAACCATCCCCATGCATTAGTTCTCTCCTGTTTTTCATATCTAGTTGTGCTGCTCATTAAATTTGCAACATAATTTTACCTAGGGACTTGAAGAACCAAAAACATGAGATACGAATCTGTAGTAATTCAGAGTGGTAGAAGGCCACAACATTTTGCAGAGGCAAAAGAGGCAAAATAAATAAATAAATAAGGATATAGAAAGAAATATATAATTCTCTATATCCTTTAGTTTGCATAGTCATATATATCTATGCAAAAGTGAATGTAAAATACAATTTTCTGATGAAGTAATATCACAGTCCAGCGTCAAATATGAGTTGGTTTAGGTGGTAATACCATCTTTACCTCTGCTGTGGACTGTTTGTGCCTCTCCTCTGCCCAGCAAAGTATTGTGACTCTGTTTGATAAATAATGGTAAGCAAAATCTGTAGCAGAGATAGATCCACACAGATCAATTGACTCCAGTTCACACCCCCTCAATACCTGGCTTAGTGCTAAGATGTGGCATTTAGAATTAAGGACAAAAAGGATTTTTTGAGAAAAAGAGATGTTACTGGCTGCCTCTGGGGAGGGAAGGGAGACTGAGTTGGGGCTGAAAACTGTCCAAATCAGAAAACTCCTAAGGCTGCCAGATTCTTAATCTCTCACTGGAAGCAAACCTGTATTTGAGCAAAAGAGGGAGAAAATGCTGTGATTATCCTAACAGACCTCCGGACACTATCATGAGCTCTTTGTCAGAGAAACTAAAAATGTTCTAGCAATTTCTTTTGCCTTTCTCTTCAGAGTCAGCGCTTCATTTTAATAGCCAGATTCTCAAACAGTCCTTTAAAATGCCAGTGATTCTCCCTGTGATACCACCTGCTTACAAGTGAAATTACCTGACAAACCTCCAACTGCTTCAAGGGGAGCAGGTTTTACACAGACCTTTGAACATGTGAACATAAAAAGGTTTACTACCAGGAAGCTCCAAGGAAGATAAAACACTCACTAAAGCAATTTATCTTGTATTCTGAAATTCTCATTTTATGGGTGCAGATGTATGAAACCCCTTTGGCAGAAGGGTTGGAACTAGATGATCTTTAAGGTCCCTTCCAACCCAAGCCATTCTATGATTCTGTGTTTCTGTGATAGCATTATTTCCAGCAAACTGGCTACCCTTTCTGTCTATCAGTCAACCTTGTGTCTAACCAAGCATCACCGTCTCTTTTGCTCTCTGTATTGTAAGAGTTTTCCTGAGGGGCATTTGTCAGTTTACACAACAGGAACTAAGGCACAGAACTTTGGGGCATTTAAGCATTTAAACAATATGACCCTAGGAGACTCTGCAACTTGGTGGAAGATGTAGAAGCTTGTTGCACATTAAAAGAGTCAACAACAGTTCTGCAAGTTCTAACTCAGAGGCATTCTTTTGCTTTCTTCATGCTTTGAAGAAATATTGGATGGATTTCCCACTACCATGGAAAGATTGTCTCACAGTTTCTCTGAAGACAGGTTAATTTACAGGAGCAAGAAAAATTACTCATTTTGTTATTCCATGCAGAAGGTTGTTGATTTTGTCAGAAATGCCATTACCTTCAATTTCCAGGAATTTTGTCATAACTTTACATAAAGCCCCTGGAGATCAGAACTTGATAAGCATCTCAGCTAATACACAACACAACAGCAAGACCTCTATGGATTTTACAATTGCTCTTCTGTCCTTTTCCTGTCTTTTCCTATCCTTTTATAATGTCCATCTCAGGATGATAAGGCTATTTTGAGATAACAGTATTTATTTTGGAACTTTTCATGGCTCAATGTTTGAAACTAAAAGCAATTGCTACAGACAAGCAAATAATATGGCAGTGAGGGACAAATCAGCCTTCTTGAGCCAAATCCCCTTAATGATTCATGTTTTCATTGGCTCATCCTAGAGAAGGATGAATAATGCCCAGCCAGTTGTGGTGAGTTGGATCAATCCATTATTAAAGCCAAATCAATCAAAATAGCTGGCTATTCACATAATATTCCCTTCTGGACTTAAAATTCATACCTTTTCCTGACAACCTCAGTCCTTTAGTTTGTATAATATTGATTTATACAACAAGAACACAGGTTTCCTTTTTCAGCCTCCCAGACTGTACATGATTGGGGTCACTGCATCCTAAGGTCCAGCTGTACAGCACATTTTATAAGCTTTAGATAATACATAGATCACTAGCTGGAACACTGCACATTCATCTGATTTTCTAACTGAATACTAGCAGGGTTCCAATATTTGTTCATTCAGCATTGTATTTCTAGTTATCACAGTTAATAAAACTTCTTTCCCAGGAATCATGCTGGCTAAGGGAATGAGAGCAATGTTTATTCCCATATTTATTCCCAAAAGGTTTCCCTTCAGCCCTGTCCCTCACTGATTCAGAGGTCTGTTTTGTATGAAGAAGACAAAGAAAAGGTTATATGATTATCCACAGAAAGCCAAGAAAACACACTTGGTGGCATGCCTTTTCATTGTTACTTGGAAACCATTAAAATATTAAAATGTCTACAAAAGCAATAAAATGATCACAGGAGTATGTGGTGATATTTAATTTTCCCACAAGTTAAATATCACTGATAATTAACTGTTAGAAGTTTATTTTGAAATGACATTTCAGTGGAATATCAGACCTTTACAACATAATTAAAGGTTTTCTCATTGTAATGGTGCCCTATTCCTGGTATGAAAGCTTTTTGAAATTATCTGTCTGCTTCATAAATGATTTTTTTTAACCTTTTTTTTTTTTTTTTTTACCATTTAATTTGTCCATTTCTTGGTTTGATTCTCTTGTAACTACTGATCATAACCGTCTCAGTAGGTAATTTGGATCTCTAAGAAGGTAAAATGGCTCACTTTTTTTTTTGTTTCTGGTTGTTTGATGTGGTACTTTTTTCTGATTAGGTGGATTTTTGCTGCCAGTCTGGAGATTTTGCTGCTAGTAGAGTCACTCCAGGACATGTTTTTCTCAGATTAGGACTCGGAAGATTTAGGCAAATAGAGTTAGGTTTTAAAAAGTCCCCAGCTCTTACTTGTAGTAGGCTTTTGACCCTCCTCAGGTGTCACACACAGGTGTCATCTGTCCTGTAGTGAAAAGAGAAAACAATCTCCTGTCTGATGCTGCTGGAAATAAGTGTGACTTAGCCAAGTGCAGGTATAAAGAGATTCTAGTCTAAGAAGGGAGTGTTTGTGACATAACCTCCCCATTGCAAAGGATTCTTCTCTACCACCACTCAGTAAACTTGGCTGATGTCTTACAGAACAAGGGTTTGGTTTTTTTTTAATGCCTATCAGCACATTTATTCCTCTTTCATATTCTTTCTGGTGTAATTCTGCTTGCTTGAGGCATGCATCATGACTTGGTCCAGAAGTCTAAGTAGGGTATTTCCCAAATCTCAGTCTCTAATACCAGTCAGTCAGTGTTCTGGTTTCACCGTGGTCAGGAGCTCAGCCCCAAACAGCTGCTCACTGACTCCCACCCAGTGGGGTTGGGGAAAAAAGGGTTAAAGGGAGAAAACTTGTGGGTTGAGATAAAAAACAGTTTGACAAGTAAAGCAGAAGCTGCACACACAGGCAAAACAAACTGAGGAATTAATTCACTACTTTCGATAGGCAGGCTGTCCCCAGGAAAGCAGGGTTTCATCATGGGAATCAGTGACATGAGGAGACAAATGCCACTATTGCTCTGAATGTCCCCCACTTCCTTCCTCTTCCCCCAGCTGTTATTGCTGAGAATGATGCCATATGTTACAGAATATCCCTTGGGCAATAGGGGGTCAGCTGTCCCCGCTGTGACCCCTCCCAGCTCCTTGTGCACCCCCAGCCTCCTCACTGGTGGGGTGGGGTGAGGAGTAGAAAAGGCCTTGACTGTGTGTAAACCCTGCACAGCAATAATAAAAACATCCTTGAGCTATCAGTGTGGTTCTCAGTTCAAATTCAAAACACAACCCCATCCCAGCTGCTATGAAGAAAACCAACACTATCCCAGCCAAAACCAACACAGTAATTTTCTCCCCTAACCCTCCTTTTTAGCACAAATTTGAGGTCAACATTTTCAACAGAGGCTCCAAAATTTCATGTGTTGCACGAGGAGGATAGTATAAGTATTATAATCATTTTATGATTCATCTTGAGGCATCTTTGTGCATTATTATCCAGTGATGTGCTCAGAAAGGGATTTTGCTACTATTCAGCAGTGCCACAAGGACAGGCTGGCTCCATCAACACCACTAAATTAGATTATACCAGAAAATGTTCCTCAAGCTACTAGATTCTTAGAGCAATCCCTGGCAATGTTTTCAAGAGAGGAAACATCCTCCAAGCATTTCCCAAACACAGTCTGAGATCTAGCACAGACCAGGGACTCTTTCCAACAGACAACTGGAAAACAACTGTGCTGTCTTTGAGGGAAAAGGGTTTAAGAGTCATTGCACCGAGGGTGGTCTCAGTGCCAGACAACCTTAAAATTTAATAGAATAGATAAACCCATGCTATATCCAATGTTTTGACATCCCAAGAGCAGAGAGGGAGTAAGCAAGAGCAATGCAAGTTTACCTCTCGTTGCTCATCATTCTGCTTTAGTACGACAGGAAAGAAACTTGCAATGGAGTCATAAAAGAGTTTGCCATGCCACATTGTCTCTGAGGTGTCAAAGGTGATTCAAAACGCTACCAATATGACTTTATATAAGGGAGAGAACAGTCAACACAGTAATTGCTGGTGGGTGCTAAATTCATTTCATACAGGTCACAAAGCAACCTTCAAAGGATGATCCCAACCAGCAACAACTGCAATAGCAGGCAGTGGGATACTCAGAGGCTACCTTGTGCTTTTGTGGCAAGGATACACCTCTGAAATATCTTCATTTTGCAGATATTACTCACTGGAGTCCCTAAGCTCCATGACTTTCAGATATATTTCTTATCCTCTGTGTTTTATTGGTGAAAAACTGAAATATAGAAAAATAAAACTTTTCTCTTAGAAAGAGCAGATTGTCTCAAGAGGCTTTCCAAAATATTTATTTTCATCATTACTTCTGTTTCTTTCTGGTCTCCCTTTAAGAGAACTTGTCTCAGAATTTAAGCTCTGACAAGCTGAAAAGTTATGTAAAGGGCATTAACATCTCATAAATCTATCTTGTGTCAGGTAATGGATGCCACACAATCTCCTCCCAGACCTAAGTGGAAGAAAAAAGAAAAAGAACAAAAAGTACTTTAGCATTTTTTCAGGAAATGCATGCTATTGTCAGGAGGATAATCTCTTTTATTTTAATATTTAAAAGAAAAAGAATTCTTGGGTCAAAACCAAGTTATGAAAGAGTTATCTTCCAAGAATCTGGATAGGCTGAGTCTCAGGGAAGTGTGTTAACTCTGCTGTCAGAATTCATATTAGATTCCAAATGGGGACCATCTACAAACATCCCATAATAACAATCCCAGGATGCACAACAATGTCAGAATTATCCACTAGAGTAGACACAGGTTTTTTTGAGAAGTTGAAGAGATTTATTCCATTGAATGTGAGAACAGTGGTGTCTCAGATGCATTAATAAACTCATTTCAAGGGAGTTTTCTCATTTTGACAGAAGTTTCTATGTCCAAAACATAGAAATAATCAATCAAGGAGATAATGAACTCCAGTTTTTTAAGTCTGATTGATTTTGAAGGGTTTCATTTCAACAAAGGAGCTAGTGTCTTCGAAAACATAGTTGCTCAAAAACATCAGACTGCCAGGAAAGCGGAGGACCTCTTGCAAAGTAAGCATCATCTTTCTCTCCATCTTACTGAAAGGAAAGAAAAGAAACTGAGAAGCAAAAGTAGAGATAATTTGCAATTAAGCAAGTGGCAGGCATAAATGCTCCATTTCCTGGATCCCAAGAGACCTACAGTACTATAAACCACCATACCCCTACAGTGCCATTGAAAAGATATTGGCAGATAAGTTATGCCATAACTCTCTGTCTATGAAAAAACTCATAAGGAAAATTTCATTCTAGAGGAGAAAAAAAGCAAACCCAAAAAAATTTAACCCCAGTCTGGCTGATCATAAATATCTTTCACCTCTTAATGCCCCTAAATAAATGTTAAAACATTTAAATTATGTGTTATGACTTTAACTTTTACATCCTTCATCTGCACCTGCACTTTTCTGAGGCAGTCAGGCAACAGTGTATCGTACTTTCAGTTGAGGAACATCATCAGGAAAAGATTAGATGTTTAAATCTTGAGTAAAATGCTGAGACATTTTATGAAACAACTGCACACTGCACTCATTGGTAACCCACGCTTGACTAAACAGTGGTATTAACCTGATTTTAGTTTCTTCTGTTCTCTTTTTTTTTGTTCTTATTCTCTGTAAATGGCATATACTCCATCCATGTAAGTGTTCAAGGCCAGGCTGGATGGGTCTCTGAACAACCTTGTCTAGTGAAAGGTGTCCCTACCCGTGGCAGGGGCATTGCAATGAGATTATCTCTCAAGTCCCTTCCAACTCAAACTATTCTGTGGTTCTAAGATTCTATGATGAATATTGAAGGGGATTATAAATTGACAAAGACACTCATTAACACTTTGAAAAGTCCCAGACACAAAAAAGAGGAGGGTGACAAGGAAACAGAAGGGAGGATATTTTTTAAGTGTTGCAGAATCTTGCTTGGCTCACCTTTCCAGGACTCCATACAGGCATATTTAGTGGAGATAAACAAATAAACAGAGCTGCAAACCTTGGAAGCACCTCCCAGGCAATTTCACAATAAAAATGCAATTGTCTTTAAAATGCTTAGGAGTAAGTAGACAGAAGAGTGTACTCAGTAGCTGTGCACTTGGGCAAATTTATGTGCTCAGATATCCTATTTCAACTGATAAAGAGGCATTCATAACTCACTGCTAGATATCAATTGGAACTGTCCCTTTGTAAAAGAAAATCAGAATTATTAGGTAGCTATGCCTAAAATAGTTGCAATTTTTTGCACCAAGATTGTCACAATAATTCCAAAAATCTAATCTGGAAAGTCTTAGATTTATCTCTTTGCTTTTTCTTCTTTTATTTTTTTTTAATCTTAAGCACTGAATTCAAACTCTATTTGATTCCAATCTACCACAAGTTCATAAACACATCCCTCACTAAGAGGATATGAGTAAAGACCAGCAAGTAATTAAATATCTGGTGCTTAGGAACTGAGGGATTCATTATTTTTGTTTAATGAATTTTCCTAACCTTTGGTTCTGTAGCTGTGCTTCCTCTTTATTCCCTAGAGATGCTGGCAAATGGATACTATCGACAGCAAGAGTCTGTTCATTGACCCAAGGGTATGGCCTGAAACAAGGGCTACCAAAAAGGTTCAATAGATACGCAGGTGCCAGGCTGTGAAGGTTTGTGTGTGAGTAACTACTGCTGAAAATCAATCTGATACTTGCCTGGTGTCAAAGGCAGTCAAGCCCATTTGCAGGTAATGTGGTGATTTTCTTTCAAGCAGGTCAGACACCATACATAAGAATTTATGATGAAAAGGAGTAAAGGAGTAAACCTATGATTACACAGACCAGGAGAGAAATTTCCAAGTGGCAGAGACACAATTAGGTGTAGAGAGACCAGCCCAAACTGTTTAAAGAAGTAAAAAAGATTTTTAACTCAGTGGGAAGAAAAAAAAATATGTTGGAAAATAACTGCAGGATGCAAAGAACACATTTGGATTTTCAGTTGTAATGGTAACCATGCAATGGCATTATATGGAACTTGGCAATATCTAATTACCATGATATCAGACATCTAAGTGTAGAGTTATGAGCTGTAAATCTGCATCTAATCCTTCTTTTCAGTGCTCTAACCCCCTACCCACACAAATAGAAGGGGACTAAAAGACATGGCCAGTCAATCAGTGGTGATAACACCCCCATACAAACAAACAGCAGAGTCCAGGGGAGGATTAAGCATGGGGGAATAACAGGGTTATCAACTGGAGAAACAGCAAAACAGCCAAAGAAAGGGTAAGGACATAATAATAGTAAATATCCTGGCAACAATTTAAAGCAATGCATTTCAGGAAACAAAGCCTCACACTGCATTCAATCAATGTGTTTTAAGAAAATATAATGTCTCCAGTGAGTAGAGCACTGGTATCACAGTGAAATGAGTTGGTGGCATAATGAGAGTTGCTACTTCTCTTTTCTGTATATTTGATGCAATCTGTTCCTTTTTATCTTCCCGAACATACTCGGAGGCTGGATTTCAGCAACAATCAATAATTCTTAACTATGTTTTGTACATCCAGTTAGGGTATCTCTTCAAGACAGAGCTAACAAGAAAACTGAAATTAAAGAGAGGTTTTGTTATCCATTTTTGTAAATGCCTACATTGCTCAATCTGGTGGGAGCTTTTAAGAAAGTTTGTTCTGGCTTTCAGGACAAAAAAAAAAAGTTAGAAAAGCACCCAACATATGAAAAAGAAATATTTCTGAAAGTGGAAATACCTTTATGAATGCAAAACCTTCAGACAGGTTTCAAATCCTAAAGCCCAAAATTATTTTCTATGCTGCCCTATTTGTCACCTCAGACTTTGAGCAGTTCTTGCTCTTTAATAGAACCATCTTCATAGTTTTCTGCAGGTTTTGGAAATGCTAATTATCATTGCTTTACAGTTCACAACATCTGACAAATTAAGGGGCAGGTCCAATAAAATATGAAATCTGTACTGACTGAGCAATCTAGATTTAAAAATAGAATCCAAGACAAAAATTACACACTTGAGTGCCTTGTTTAGTGTTGGGTAAGAGCCACATACCTTTAGACAGAAGATATCAAATAAAGAGACAGGGAGAATCAGTTAGTACAAAATATTACACATGCAGGTTGTGTCTGAACTTCAACCGTGCGTGAAGCAGAGCATCTCAGGCAGGTCACCGGAGGAGACTCTCTATGAACCTGGAATTCAGTCTGGAATAGGTTCCTCTTACAACTCAACAGGAGAAGAAAGACACAGTCATGTCTATCTTTTACATATTGATATGTCTCCTGGTTAACATACTGTCCCCAAAAGGGGCAGGAGTTCATATTCCTCCATCCTTCCTACATTTCATAGAGGACCAGAAAAATTAACTAGCTGAGATCACTCCTTACTCCTCATCTTAAATCTGCAACTGTTGAGGAGAGGAAACCAGGATATGGCAAGGAAAAGGAGGAGCAGCATGACTTTGAGGCACAGTCACATAGAAATAGGGAATACTGGTTGGAGTCCTAGCTAAACATCTTAATCAGACCTGCTGGCTTTTTTGTCTTCTTTGGCTCCTCACTTTTTGCATTCTTTCCTAAGCAGAGGCACACAGTGCTTTTACTCTCAGACCAGCGTAAGCCAAATGTCTGTTTGTTTAGTTTTTTTTTCCTGTCTTCCTTTAAAAAAATGAAACAGTTACTGCTGGGTTTGTGTGAGCCCCACAGCCCTATTAACCCACATTTGTTATTGTCCTGTCTGTTGTAATGCTATTGAGGAGCTGATGAATAGCATGGCCTAGTGTCCAAATGCCATTCAGACACAGTGACAACAGCTCTATAGCACACAGACCTTGAAAATAACCAGGTCTAAAGTATCTCGTTAGAGTTGAACTCTACAAAGTTTGGGTGATAAATGCACCCACCTAAATCATATTGTATTTGGCAACATCATTGGGTTTAGACATCTTAAAGTATTAGTGAGAGAAATTTTGGGAGAAAAAGGAAATTGAACCTCAGCTTTCACTTTTCCTGGCACAAAAATAATCTCTAGGTCTCTCTTCCCTTTCAGATACAAACTAATAACACCACTGTGTGAAAGAAATCTCTTCTTAGAGGGCGTGAAGGGTGTTGGAAGAGTCAGCAACAACTGGAAGTTCAGACTATTCTGTAGTTTTACCTGATATTCCAGGAAGATGGCAAGAAAGATAGTACCATCAATGAGGTCTCTTACATAGATCTGTTCCATCTTGTGATGTAGCTTTATAATGTTCTTTCTTGCCAGACCAGTCAGCAACAGTCATAGCAGTCCTGGGTCCTGCAAGATCTATTGGTGGGGTCACTTAACTGACAGCAAAGCTCTAACACTTAACTTTTAATTAGTAGCTGTTCAATGATACCCAGTGAGACATTGCTAGGGTTGTATAATGGTGAAAAGGCAGTGGGCATTATAAATGATTTACTGAAAGTGATTTGTGCAAAGTGAGCAAATTCTGCTGAGCAGCACATAAAAAGCCATGATTAAATGGCTACTACAAAATTTTGCACAACTGGAATTTGGACTGAGTGCTTTCACTCCATAAACAGAAACTTGTGTCTGCCTAGATTTAAAAACAAATCCAAAGTTTTTTCATTACACTAATAACAATGCAGTTGAATTCCTCCTCATTCCTCAGCCACTAGGGACCACAAACACACTGCCTTCAATTCTGTCTGAACAACGTGCTAGACTTCAAATTATGGGCATAGAGAGATTATATTTTAAATCATTTCATATTCTGCATAAGCATAATGAGTTGTCATTGTATAAGATCCACAGCATGAGGTCTTCCATGTGAGACAAAGCAATGTATGATGGCATGCTGCTGACACCAGAAAGAAAAATAAAAGGGATGGCTAAAAGCTCAGGATTGATCTTATTTTCCGAGATCCATTTGATGTATCTCATGGACACAAATTGTAAAAGGTACATTCAGTAGTTTAGGCAAACCCTATGAGAAACTCAGGGCTATTCTTGTTAAAACTGACTTCTTATTATCATTAGAATGTGAGTAGTCTGACTGAGATTCCTTTCACTCTTCCTCCCCAAAAGCTCTTTTCCTGTTAATTAATCTATCTGCTGTCTCATCATAGCTGGAAGCTTTGATTCACAGTTCTTATTAATTGTCACATATTGCACTACAGCCAAAATACAGGATAGAAGAGAACTGTGAAAGCAGAAAGTGCCTGGCAGAGAACTGAATTTTAGGAGGAGCAAGGGACACTCCTGGTAGGAAGAAAATAACTGTTTTCTTGAAAAAATCCAAACATTTATATCCCCCTTCAGAACCTTGGTGTTGTTCAAATACTGACTGATCTGAATACTACTTGCTGTAATCATCTTTGCCAGCAATGGCCAATTCCTTCTCTTCATCTAAATTCGGGAGTTTTTTTCTGCGTGTAAATCACAGGCAGTTGCCCAGGGTTGCAAAACAAGAAGAGTCACCATGAATTCAGGATAGGCAGCAAATCAATCCCTTTCCAGGTGGTGGGAAATCCCTTTCCAGGGTCATCATTAGCCTTGGCCCAGAACCCACAGAGTCACTGACTATGACAACATGATTACACTGAGGTTGAGCTCATGTTTATTTAATTATGATATACTTCTTGCACAGACAGACTTATGAGTAGGGTTCCACAAGTTAGCCATGCACATACACAGTGAAGTTATATTAGTCAGACACAGTATGAAAGCATGAGACGAAGTCCTTAGCTCCATTTCCTGTCCTCCTGAGGTTCCTTCCTCTCAGTCATCACCAAAAGTCAGAAAAAACTCAGTTTCCTATGTCCTCCATGGTAGTTCTTTGTAGCATAGAATGACAGTACAGGAGACCTTGATTCCCCCAACCTAAGCACCTTACCTTTCTCCCAAAGCCCTTCTCTCAAATTCCATAAACAACACATATCTTTAAAAACATTTTACTTACTTACTTGACATTGACAGCCTTCTTCCAAATTCCAGTCTCATGGTCAGTGATGGACAGAATTCATCTGACTAAATGTTGACAGCTGGAGTTGGACATCCAACCCTGAATGGGTCATGCTGGACTCCCTCCATGACCAGTGGAAATAAAGACCTGTTGTTAGAACATGTTCAATTTGGGGTCTACTTTGAGATGAATCTAATCACATCCTGGAAGTGAAGGTCTCTACCCAGGACAGGGCTTAGAAAACAGATTGGTCAGCCTGGAGTAGAGGCTCTGGGGTGACCTTATTGAAGCCTTTCAGTACTTGAATAGACCCTACAAGAAAGCTGGAAATGGACGTTTCACAAGGGTGTGTGGTGACAGGATAAGGGGGAATGGCCTTAAACTGAGAGTAGTTTTAGACTGGCTATTACGAGGAAATTATTTTCCTGCAAGAGCAGTGAGACCCTGGCACAGGTTGACCAGAGAAGTTGTGGATATTCTATCCCTGGGAGTGTTCAAGGCCAGGTTGAATGGGATTTTGAGCAACTTGATCTATCGGAAGATGCCTCTTCACATTCTGGTGTAAAACATCCTTGTAACTTTTTCCTCATTGCATTCTGATAATTTTATTAAAGCTGAAAGCTCACAGTTTACAGTACACTTTTGATCCACTCATGAGACATTTTGCAAAGAATATCATTATTCCTTTATGCACTCTGTCTTCAAGCAGCTGGACATTGATTCACAAGCAAACTTGAATTTACTTGATTTACAAGTAAATTGTAAATCACAGCATATAATGAACTGTTCCACCAAGGAAAAATAATACTTAAAGCTTTCCCAAATGATAAATATACTCACTAAGCAGACTCATCAGCGTAAAACATGGTGGTGTTGTTTCTTCAAGGAGAGGTGGCCTTGCCTATTATGATTTTCTGCAGCCATGATAATCTTGTTGCTTTCTTCCAAGTTTTCTTCTTCAGGTACTCAACCTGTTTTGATCTGACCTTATTGTTCATCGGAACTATGGACTAAATGACTTGGAAATCTTCTTGCAATGACTTGCCAAGGGTTATGAAGTGACTCAGAAGCAAAGCAGCAACAAGCACTCAAGCAGTTCCAGCTCATGGTCTTTCTCAGAGACTCTCTGCCTGACTTTAAGTACTTACATGACCATCATCACTCAATCTTTTCCCTTAAGAGCATTTTTCATTACTATTATTTTAGAAGTGCTTTGTAATAACTCAAAAGTACTGGGAAAAAAAATTACGAAATGCCTTCTTTTATTTTTTTTCCCCTTCACCCAAAATATATGTTTCCTTCCACTGTGTACAATCTGTTTCTGTGCCAGTGGCTTGAGTTTCCTTGGAAACGGCTGCAGGTCAGACCTTGATTGGTTGTGTTGTCAGCTTGATTGCAGTGTTTCAGCCGATGGGACCTCTAAGTGCAGCTCCAAAGCAAGTAAATAGGGGGCTATCCAAGGGCTTTGCATTAGTGGTCTGAAAGAAACCACACAGATGGCATTTGGGGGAGTGTGTGACACAGAGCCAGTGGTTTGAAGAGGACGGGAGACAGTATGGGATGAGAAAAGAGCCAAATCAGAGATGTGGGTGGGATGGATGGGATGGAGGGCTTTGAGAGCCAGAAGTTTGGCTGCAGTGGAAACTGCTGTAGTCTCACGTCTCATGGAAGGGGCAGCTCAGAGCACAGTGCTGTGGTGGTCTGGAGCCTGAGCGCCTCAGTTTTTGGGAATTGAATGTTTTGTTTCATGTTTGATTCTACCAATTCAACTGCAAATTTTCTGAGGCATGTGGATATATTAATACTAGTTATTATTAGCAATATTATTAATAAGCAATGACTCAAATAACCATTATTAATAATTAATTACTGGTTGGTAATAATAAATATTAATTATTAATCATATACTATTAATGATAGTACAGGGTGTTGGAAGATGTAAACCAGTAAATTAAAAGACAATTATAGAAGAGTAGCAGCTTTGTATCCTGCAAACTTTTGGGAGGAGAGGATTGTCTAAAAGGGATAACCCTGGAAGCTTCTTTGTTTATGAATCAGACTAGAGTAAAACCACATATGAAGAGCATACATATAGAGAAAAAAAATGGGAAATGTGGGAAGAGCAGTTCAGAAGGGCTCCCTGAGCTTTGGCTCATTTCCACCCATCCAAGTGCATGAATACTGAATAACTTCCTGTGCTCATACGTGAACACAGTCACATACACAGTTTGGTGCTTGAATCCCATGTGAAATTTCTAAAACATCATTTCAGAATTACAGAATGAACCTAATCTGCCTTGCCTTGCCTTGCCTTCCCTTCCTTCCATCAAAAATAACATTTAATGTTAAACTTCAACAGCACAGTAAGGGTGTGTGTTTCTGACTTGCTCTGCCAAATAAACTTCCACACGGTGATTATATCCTGTTCTGACTTCTGAATGTACTTGACAAATTCTTTGGCAAGCAGACATGCCCAATGCCCAATAGCTGACTGTGAATCTACAGACAAGAAAAACAAACACACACAAAAAAACCCACAAACCCTAGAGAGAGAGGGAAAGAAAAAAGTGTTGCTTGTTTTCTGTGTGTGCAGTTTCATCTATTTTCTCCCCGATCCACAAGCAGATCACTTTCCGTTAATTAAGTAAAAAGTACTTAGTGGAATCGATCTGAATTCAGGTCTAAGTGCACTTGCTAATTCTCCTGTTAGTTTTAGGAAGCTGGTGGCAAAAAGCATCTATCAAGACAAATTTGTGCAGGCACCACCCATGGTTCGAGTCACAGCCAAACGTCTGCAGTTTAACAGCCTGCCTGTGTGTCAGCTGAGCACCAGGGACTGCAGGCACACTTCAGCCTATGGAAAAACGCAAGTTAACATCACCTTATATAACCTGCTATGAAATAGATTGAAAAAAATCACATTTTTCATTATTTTTACAGCCCTATGCAGAGATTATCTCAGTTCACCCGACACACAGTAATAAGTTGAATGATGTTTAACATGCAGAGCCCATAGGTGGCAAACATATTTCAGCCCACGGTGAAAGATCAAACCCACTTTGACGTTTCAGGAGTTAAATAGAGGAGAGAGGGAAGGCAGTGAGACCGGGAGAGGAAGGCACCCATCTGCTGTCACACACAAAAGAAGCAACAAGTTAAAAGAGGGTAAAAACCTCTTGATTTCTTCTCTAGTGTTCTCCCCAGTTAACAGTGCTGCTCTTCTTTTAATATTGGAACTCTCTTTTTCAAGCAGATGTACAACTCTCATTAGAGATAATCCTCCATGCCCCCTCTTCTTCTCTTTCCCAGCTTTAGACAGATAACACTAGTTACTGGTTTTTTATTGCATTGTTCCATTTTGTGTACTCAAAGAACTATCTGCATTACAACAATCTATGTATGTCAAATGGGATTAGGAGGAAACTGAATGAATTAGCCAGAGTTATACAGTAAATAATCAAGGAAATTTAAAACAGGAAAATGCATCATTATAATTATGCAGGTAACACCAGTGATGTTTTTTATTGAAACTTTCTTAATCCTCCCTGTAGAAAAATTAAATGACACAAAAATTATTATTTTTCCTTAATATTATCTCTTTCTGTAAGAGAAAGACATATTCCATGCAATGCATTTGCTAGTATCCTTTTTATGGTACATAGAGGGAGCTCTTGGCATAGGTTTATTAGCCCAATCACAGTGAAAATTTTCCATTGTTACCAAACCCTTTATAAGGTTGCATTATTACTTTAACTGGAAAAATCATACCCTCATCAATATATGAATAAAAAGAATCTCACGAGTTTTAGGCCTATAAAGAAGATATGAACAGTAATACAACATTCTGTTTCTTGCTGGACATTGCATTCATTAGTATATGAACTCCAACATAAAAAAAAAGTTTTTTGCTATCCAATACTACCAAATTAGGCATATTAACTTTAATACTTATAAAGTATATGAAAACATAACATATAAATGAGACAACTGTACACATTCTAATGTAAATGTATGAGAAACTCTTCCATGCTGCAGAGCAGTCTGCAGGCTGGGAGCTGGGATTTTTGTCCTCAGCAGAGTGCAGGGAGAACAGTATCCCTGCTTTTCATTCTCCAAGCTTCAAGAGGTTTTTTCAGCCTGCTGCTGAAACAAGGGTCAGATAAATATTTTAAGGGGGTGCTCTTACTTCTAGGAAAGATTTATGTGCTGTTAATTAACTTGGTAAAGGCAGCAGGAATCTTTTTTTTCTACAGTTCTTTTTCTCCTCGCATGGGCACCTAAAATTCCTACTAATTTGCACTCAGGATTAGTATAAACATTTAAAGTTTGCAAAAACAAATGAACAAATGAGCATTGTATAAATGTGACAGTCACAGGAGCTGTGTTTAAGGTAATTAATGAAAGATCAGTTGGGGAAATAAAATTTTTAATAATGAAATATAAAAATGAATCCACTCCTTTTTTCAAAAAAAACTTTCAAAATATTTTAACTTTTTCCCTCATCACATTTCATTACTGAAATTCTCTAGCTTTCCAAATCCCTTGAAGCATTTGCAGTGTTGACATCCTGAAATCATGACTATTCCCTCTGCAGTCCCAGTTCAGAAAACCCCTGACAGAAAGTTCCGGGCACAATATCAGAAATATTATTTCCCAAGAGATGTTTGGCAAAGCTGGTGATAGTCACAGCTTTAAAATGCAAGGGAACACTGACATTTTTAGCCAGATCAACACTACGTCCTTGAGGTTCATATCGGAAGTGGACATCACAAAGAAATCACATTTTTACATTTTGTGAGATGGTCTTAGACCTTAGAAGCATCTTAAACGCTTAATATGCTTGACACGTACCATACATTGCAAAGGCTGAACAATAACAATGGGGTTACTTAATTTCACAGTGAGCACACAGATGTTAAGTTGTATGTACATGGTCTCATATCTATTTTTCATTTGACTCGTAAACGGATCCCATTTAGGATTGAACAAGGAAATTATTTACAATGCCTACTCGCTGCCTGATCTCCTCTTCATTTCAGTCAGTGAAATGAAGGTTTGACTGATTTCAGCAAAAAAAAGAAGGAGCCTTTCATTTCAGCTCACATGTAAACACAAATTTTTTGCTGTTCAGTGCTGCGCTGAGCAGGTGCATAAGACATCTACCTTGCTGGTTGGACAAACAAGGACTACCAAATGATTTGTGTGTTTCCCAAATTTTATATCTATGTGATGCTTTAAACTAAAAATTTTATTTCTTACTTGAGGCCTCAGTTCAGCATGACACTTAAGCAGAAGTTAACTTCAATGCATGCACATTCCCAGGGATTCAAATCAAGCTCTCTGTATATTTAAAGATAACTTCACACATTTTGAACAGCAATCGAAGCAGTTGCCTAGATTTCTGCTTTAACAAACACACAACGTCTGAAGAACCCATTTATTTATTCAGCAACTTGGGTTTTTTCAGATCAAGTGTTTTAAAATCATCCAAATGGGTGTTTGGTTTGTTTTTCTTATTCATCGCTAAGACAATATTTGAAACAATGGTTCCTCTAGAGGAATTTATGAAGGAGAAGAAGGGGCTATTTGGTTTAGGACAGATGTACTGAAAAATAAAAAATGGAAATTTTTATAATTGGGCCATTTCATGTTTGGAAGAAAACTAAAAGCTAATCTTAACTGAAGTGCTTTCGTTTCAGTTCATGACACTAACAGCTGCTGTAATTGTAGTGTTGAGGCAAAGAAGTTCTGTATTGTGAAAAATATATACTAAATTGTTTCTAAGTATCTCTGAAGATCTTACCTTCTGCCAGTAAACTTATATAGTCAGGGTGTATTTATCTTTCATTGAACTGTCTTCTCCATAGCAACAAATTCCAAAAATGCACATAAACTTTTTGTGGAAAGAGGCACACAGACAGCCCATATAATTCTTTAGCTGTCCATAAAGTGAATCACAGAACTTTGGGTTGGAAGGGACCATCAAAATTACCCAGTTCTGAGCCCCCTACCATGGGCAGGGACACCTTCCACTGCACCAGGTTGTTCAAAGCCCCACCGAACCCGGCCTTGAACATTTCCAGTGATAGGATACCCACAATTTCACTGACCATCAGATAAGCCTGAGAGAGAGGACCTGAAGTGCTTTGAGGCATTTATGATCAGTCTGTTCCCTCCTGGGTCAGGACAGATGTAGCTGATGATTAATGACAGATATCACAGATTATTTCAGAGAATCAGAATGGATGGAATTGTCTTATCTGTGGATAAGAGACACATCACAGTAACTGGAAGTCCAATGGATAAGGATTCAGGACACTAGTGGCTGGTAGGTGGAGTTGGAGACTGCTTTTTTGTCAACTTTTCCATAATCTTTGTTAAATAAAGGAAAATAAGATGCTGTTCATGCTTTATGAAATCTTTGGACACAAGTAGAAAAGCTAAGAGTTATGGCTACCGCTCACCCTGACCATTTTCTTTCCAATTTCCTCTAAGTATTTTTCTTTCCTCTTCATTTCCAAGAACCCTACTTTTCCACCATCGCTGTTTTATTTAATCATAAATATAGACTGCAAGTTTTGTAGATCTAGGCGTTATTGTTATACTCTGGAATTCTGAGTACTGGTTGAAAATGCTGATTATATGTTCTTTAGCTTCTTCAGTTAGGGAAGAGCGCTTTGGTATGGGAGAGCTCAGTTTCTTAGAGCTTTTTCTTCTTAGTAAACAGGGAAATACTGGTACTAAATGTATATTTCAGTAAAAAGTATAAATATTCCAGGCTGGATTATGACTTTTTAATATGACTTTGAAATGACCAGAAAAGTTAAACAGAAAATAATTTTACTACTTCTGGAGTCCCATTTTTTTTTCTTTTTACAGAAGTATGGGTATATAGAAAATGTGTTGTGTCCAAGCCTGGTACAGAGCAATAGCACAGAAAAATCTGGGGAAAAAAAATAAAAAAAATCTGGAGATGTTTCCTTGGAATGGGGCAAGAGCTATAGCAACACAACGTTCAGAATCCTTACCTTGAAATGTCCAGTCATACTTCCAATAAATGGTAAAAACCTGAAAAGGGTGATTTATAATTTAACAAAAGAGGAAATTTAGGCCAAAGTGACTTAAAGCTGAATTTTGACCATTTTGTTTAACAATACATGTGTTACAGGTAAAAGTTTCTCATGCAGCTATATTGGATGGTTCTTTAAGACTGCGCAATTTTATATTCTCTGTCAGGATGAAATTATACCTTTTCAAAGGCCTTTTCATTTATGCATTATCAGGTGAAAGGTGTTGATTTTCTTGGACTGTTTCGGGGAGGGGGGGGGCAGTTATGAGTCAAAACAGTAATGAAAGCCAACTCAAAACTGCCTCACGACTAAATCCACCTGATGAAGATCAGGGACTTGAACTTAAAACCACCTATGAAACTACCAGAATATTTTAAAAAATTGAGCAAATCTTACTCATTTTTCCCTGTTGGAACTCTTCCACATTGAATGAATGGTGCAGTCACTTTCCTTGTAGTCAGCTAAAACAGTTAGACCAAAAAGAAGAGAAGACCAGAAAACTGGTGGGTCAGGCAGAATGTGAGTGTTTTCTTTCCTTTTTCCTAAAACCTTTTTCAAAGATGCATGATTGGTAAATAAGAGTGGAAATTTGGAAATTCAGATTTTCATTTTAAAAAATTATTTCTTCCACATGCTCTTTAGAGGGGAAGTTCAAAGACACACAAGATGCGGCTGTGAAGAGGGGAAAGCAAAATTCAGATTTTCTGAAGGCACACTGGAAATTCTCAGGATTTATCGACTTAGATGTCTTATTGTGGAGTCAATGAATGTAAGTCCAGTTCTGCACAATCAACAGCACCAGCTCTTCAAGAAATATGAATCACTAAGTTTGTGGTTCCCAGATAAGTGCCCTCTTGATGATTACATTTATTTAAGTGAATATGCCAATTTTAAAATAGGTTTTACCATGCTGGTGAAGTCTCCATTTTTTAATCTGCTATTTATAATTGGGTATGACTTCATAGAAAACTCCTCATTTTTGGATTATCTTTTGAGACATATGCATCAGAGAGAGCACAGATGGTCCAGTAAAGGGTACTTTTGTGCTGCTCCCATAGTATAAGACAAATCAATTTCTTAGATAGAATTTAATGAAGATTCACAATAATCTCATACTGTCTCCAAACCAGGACAAATAAACGAGAACAAAGCAATTATTTGGAATAGATATTGCCCCAGCAAATTTGAGTTTCAGTAAAGTTTGAATCCTGGCAAATCTAAATAAATGGGATACTATCTGATTGGAATTCAGCACACTGAAAAGGGGTCTGGAATAGGATCCATACGTTGAACCCAATACTTGTGCTCTCATAGTGACTCTTGTTGGCAATGATAATAATTAAAACACACCTATCATTCATTTTTTTGTTACTCTTTCTCTGTACTACACTGAAAGTAACCTTTGGCATTCAAAAAATTTCTATTCAGGTTTTTTTTCTTTTAACTTATAGCTCCCTTTATCAGCTTATCTGAGAGCTGTGTAATCTTTGACCATGTTGCCACAATATATCCTGTCATAGGGAAGTTAGTTTTTCACCATTTAACACCTAGAAGGGTGAGAAAGAGATAAGATGACATGTACTGGCACTCAAATCTTACTAGCACCAGTGGTAAGAAGGAGTACAAGAACATTTAAATATTAGTATCTTGGTATTGTTTTTTTCAGTTGTTATTCAAGCCACTAGTAAGGAACTTAATCTGATCACTGGGAATTCAATTTTTAAACAGTCAGGAGATTTATATGAAACTGTTAGTTAGAAAATAGAGTTGGTGTTGGAGCTGTAAAGAGAGTGGAGTTTATTTTATGCATGTAAAACACAGACAAGTTCTCTAAGATGGCTTAGTAGATTCCTTGAGAAGTCTGTAGACTGAAACTGACCCCCTGTCTGTCTTGCACATTATCTCAGGGTGACATGAATCATCACTTTCCATTGACCAGAACAGAATTGTATATTGAACTAAACACTGAATATTGCACAACCAAAATTAGATGAAGTGAAAGCAGCCCCTAATAGCAAAAAAGGCCTCTAAATGAAGCTTCACAAGCCATCTTCACCTGCTGTCAAATTCATTAGAAACTTCAAGATACAGAAGAATCACAGAATCATAGAAGGGTTTGGGCTGGCAGGGACCTTAAAAACCATCCAGTTTCAACACCCCTGCCATGAGTAGGGACACCTTCCACTGGACTAGGTTACTCCAAAGCCCCATTCAACCTGGCCTTGAACACTTCCTGGGATGGGACATGCACAGCTTTTTTGAGAAACCTGTTGTAGTGCCTCAGCACCCTCATAGTAAAGAATTTCTTCCTAATATCCAATCTAAACCTACCTTCATTCAGTTTAAAGCCATTCCCACTTGTCCTATCACACCATGCCCTTGTCAAAAATCCTTCTCCAGCTCTCTTGTAGCCCCTTTATCATGACTTGTTCAGTTTTTCCCCTCTCAACAATGTGTTAATTTGTTCAGAAGTGCAAGATCCAGGGTACAGAAATCCTGCATGATACAATACCACAATCTTTCCTTTCTGACCTTCCGGCATGTGAGTTCTGTTTTCTTCATTTTCTCCCTCTACAATCCCAAAAATTGAGACTTTCCAGGAAGGAGATCCAAGTGTTTCTTGGAGCAGTTCCTAAACACACTCTTCCTCACACACAGTGCAACACCGTCATTTTAAAGATGTTACTTACCTTTCCTAGCTTTATTATTTGCACATCATTATATCTTATGTACCAATACATCCCTGAATATTATCCTTAGTGTTTCATAAAATCCTCATACTTCTTTTTTTTTGTAATTTCTAAGTTTAATTGTACTCTAGAGCAAAAGTCTTCTGTTTACACAGTATCTGTGAGGTTATAACACCTCTTTAAAAGCCAGAAAGTTCTAAATATTAGCTCATATAGAAATATATTTCCCAGGAAATACATTAATGTATCTATTAATTATTTTTCCTTTGAATGACTTTAAAGGTTGGCCAGGTAAGTTAAAGACACAGTCTTTGGCTTGTGTTAATTTCCCACTGTATGAAGAGACCAGAACTTACAATTCTGGATTTTTTTTTAAGCACAAGTCCCAGGTGTTTCATTTTTAAAAGATGTTACAGCAATAAAAATGTTATTAAAGTGTCTTTGTTCATGCTGTTATAGTTGAGGTTGTGTCAGCATTTCCATTACAAGCTCATCTTTTCCAGAGAAAATGCTCTGGTCCATTGGGTAAATAACACATGTTTTTCTATGACACACACAGAGGAAAGCTAGAAATATTAAAGGATAAAATTGTTTAGGATCCTATCTTAATTTCATACAGTGTATGTTGTGTTGTAATTTTTCCCCATGAATGGATAAATCAAGTACTGCCTGCCAGTGATCACAAATTTGCTTGTACCACAAACTATGTTGTAATTATTTTTTGTGTAGACCTTTTTAAAATTAAAATCTGGAGAAAATGTGTTTCTCATTACCATCATACATACTTATAATTAGGGTAATACTGTGAAAGTTCAGCTAACCCTTAGAACTCTTGTGGAAGTGGATGATGTGGTGGACCCCTGAAAGACAGGTTAAAAGCAAACTTTTGTGAAGCCATTTTTGGTTTTGAGTTCTCACCACTGCTGAAATAAGGTCTTAGATGTCTCAGGCTTTATGTAACATCATGTGACTACACCTAATCACTGCCAGCTTTTGGTATTCTTGTCTTAAGGGACATGACAAAGGCTGCAGAAGGTGTAAGAAGGAATCAGAAATCAAGAAAACCTCCCTCCCAGGAAACTGTTGAATAAGATTCAACTCAGTCTATTAATTTATTAGCTAAAACTGCTTTCTCCAGAGGCAGCTCGCAGACCTTTTAAATTCAGTTTATACATTTTCAGTCACTCATTACTATTTCTAGACACCAGTCCCACTATTAACAGTACCACATCTGTTAAACCAAATCCTGAGCTTTTCCCCTGCTCTGTATCCTGCAGTATCCTGCAGTTCGTGATCTTTTTGGCCACTACTACCATAACTCTCCCATATTTTGACACTCCCCTTGTGTCATCTGACCCTGTAGAAAGTCAGGTTCCACTACAGCAGCTTGGAAAATAAGTGGCTTGAATTTCATACCCGAACTCTTCACTCATGATTTGTTTTAAGATCTAACATTGTTATTAATACAAGAGATGGGTGATCTCTCAATCTCACTTTCTAGAGGAAACCAAAATCTTTGTAGCCTCAGGTTTATTTTTGTCGTTGTTCTCCTTTATTAATCTCTAAATCCTTTAAGACCAACTATTATATTTCATCCAGGTTTGTTGCAGAAATACTTAGAAGTTACTCCTGGAACAGAAGGTGTACAAATGTATAGGAAGAGCATTTTCTTATATACCTTAGATAAAAAAGTTAAGAAAGATTTTCAGTGGATGAAATAAATAGAGAAGTGGAAAGGAATATCCCTGCCATCTTTTGCAAATGAGGAAGGGTGATATTAGATAATGCAACTTAGGCAAATTGTAAGTCAGTGACAGAGCCAAAAATAATGCTCACATCCTCCCTATAGTCATCCCACTTATATTTAAAGACTAAGAATTCAAAAAGAGGATATCTGTTTGGCTTATCTAAGTTTTTATGCTTACCAACAGACTGTGATCTCTCAATTTTTGCTCTATTTGCAATTGTCCAAGGCATGTTTTGTAGGATCATCACTCATTTGGTGTGCTGATTAAAAAGGCTTTCCTTTGACTGTTCATTTCAATATTTAATACCAAGTTCTGTGATTAAGTGCTGCTCTTTTTTTCTTGTCTCTTTGTAACTTTTGTGAAAGGATAACACCTTGGTTTATGGACACAGATGGGTGTACTCTTGCTCCAAATTAAGCTGAATTCCTGTCCTAAGTATAAAGTCACTACATGTTTTTTTCTCATCCTGCATGATGGTGGAGTGAATCATCAACTGGCAAGATCCAACTCTCTGTCTCTCTCTGTTAATTGAGACAAGGAATTTTGATGATGAGCTTAAACTAAAGACCTCAATTTTGTATGGTTGCAATTCAAAGTCCCCCATTTCTGTCTTTCTTTCTGTAACTACAGTCTAGTTTTGTCACAATAATGCATTGATTTTTCAGTTCACATTACATTTCTATTACACTGTGGATTATTCATTTTCCTCATATGAGGTATCTTTGCCTTTCCTATCCTCTCTGTCTCATTACTAATAAATAGACAAAGGGGTTAGTCTTTTTCCAGAGGTTCACAGATGTGAGGAAGATTCTCCTGTCTCTGGCTGAGTTTATTTGAAGGTGCTTAAAACAAAAAGTCCAAAGCAAACTATTCATTACTTAAGTATGAGTTGTTTTGAATACTTTTCTGGAATCAACTATTTTTGGTATTGACAGTTCTCATAAAGAAAAAGTTAATGATTTTCTCCTGAGCATAATATGCAGACAATTAAGATAATGTTTTTAACAATTTGAAGTGTTCAACTGGCTTCATAGGCTATAATTTTTTTGCACCCTTCATATATTTAATTTAACTATGCAACAAAAGAGCAGAAAGAAATATGATGGTTTGCATAATTACACAGCTACTTCAACATTATATTTTTTAGTTTCTTTCCATCTTTCACTTGGAAATTTTCTCTATAACTGGGCCATTGGAGATTTTTCATTTTTCTTCCTTCTTGCTGTATTAATTGTCTGTGTTTAAGAATGAAGTTTTGCTTTTGGTTTATAAATGTGTATGGAAAGAGTGAGGCACAGGACAGCATGCATAGCTCTATATGTTCTCTGTATAACATGCAGGCCTAAGTATTTATAATATATATGGATACACAAGCACATTTGCACATAAAAATTAGGAGGTATATATGTTCATAAAGTAGTATTTAATCAACTATTAGACCTTGAAACTATAATCATATTTAAAAGTCACTTATTTTGAAGTTACATTGTAGGGTGGTTATTAACAACTTTGACAAATTGAGGAAAGCTTTGATAGCATGAGGATAGCAGAGAGATGTGTTTTTATGAGTACCTGAAGAGTGGTGTAGAATAAACCATTTTGGGAGGCTGTGTGTCTCTCCTGATGCTATTTATAAAGAATTGTAAGGGAAAACTATGAGTTTAAGATGTATTTTATTGGTGAAAGAGAGGAAAAATGACAGAAACATCTCCATCTGAAAATGCTGCTTTTGTCTGTCCAATGTTTTCCTCTAGATCCAGGTGCCCCTGGAGTAACTTAATCCACTAAGGTTGCTCAGTGTTCTTTGTGAGAAGCTGATACAGGGCAAACCTGACTTGGCATCTGTGCAAGGGCCAACATGCATCACTCAGCTGCCAGCATTCAGCTACAGAAAGGAAAGGTTTTGCACTCAGGTTATAATCACTGTTGTAGGGCAGGGAATTTTTTGCATTCTTGCTCGGAGACATGCAATGGAGGGAGGCAACCTTGAGAAACTGCTACACAAGGCTTTGATTGTCCCTGTATTAGCCAAAATGCTTAAATATCAACCAACCATTCCCCTGCTGTACCAGAGAACCTGATGTGGTGAATAAATATCAATGGTAATATTTTCACCCACACTTTCTAAAAGATTAATATTTTAGAGGCACTTTTCTGTAAAGTGTCCACATACTTTTTTCTTCCAATCTCTCTAAAACATGAGTATCTTCAAGGTTTTAAAATCCTCTGTTGTTCTCTCTTTCTTTCTCAACAACTAACCTATATTCGCTGTTGAGAAGTTGAAGAGAAACTGTTTTTTAATTGTGAGATTATGTTTAGAGAACTCTCATGACAGTGACAAAATTCTTGCTGTGAAACCCTTTTCAGTCAGGTTTTTACCCTCAAAAATGATCTGGTGACAGCCTACCTGGGCTATTCCATCCAGCTCTGGAGTCCCCAGCAAAGGAAGGACATGGAGCTGTTGGAGAGTCCAGAGGAGGCAAGAAGATGATTGGAGGGAAGGAGCACCTTTCCTACAAGGAAAGGCTAAGCAAATTGGGATTGTTCAGCCTGGAGAAGAGAAAGCTTCAGGGTAGTCTAATTGCAGCCTTTCAGTACCTGGAGGAAGCCTACAAGAAAGATGGAGAGAGATTTTTTACAAGAACATGTAGTGACGGGACAAGGAGGAATGGATTCAGACAAAAAGAGAGTAGATTTAGATTGGATATTAGGGAGAAATTCTTCCCTGTGAGGATGGAAAGGCACTGGCACAGGCTGACCAGGGAAGCCATGAATGCCTGGAACTGCTTGAGGCTAGGTTGGATGGGGCTTGGAGCAACCTGGTCTAGCGGAAGGTGTCCTGGCCCATGGTAGGGAGGTTGGAACGAGCTGATCTTGAAAGTCCCTTCCAACCCAAACCATTCTGATTCTATGAATCCATGATTCTTAATGCACACACATTGATGTTCCCATGGACTTCATGCTACATTCAAAGCACATGAAAGGAATTCCATGCATTCAGATCCCTTTGAGGGCTTTTGCCTCTAAAGTGACCAGCTTAAAACTAAATGTATTTTCATAAAAATTTGGCATTTTTCAGCAAAGACAGAGGTTGGTATTCCATGCTGTTGGTTGTTAATATGAATCCTGTCTCAGAAGGGACCATGTTTTCTGTCTGTCACATACTGAATTACACGTAGCTTGCTGAAACTCCAGAGAATTTTAGATCTTGTAGACAGACAGGATTTAGAAACAGCTGAGAAATAGAGGAGTAATTTTAGTGTAATTTTGCCATTTTTTGTAACATTCTGTTGCAAAGAACGATAAAGCTGAACTCAGGGTTATTTATTGAGAATTTAGGTCATGTTCAGTATTTCCACTTACAAAAGTCAGTTTATCCATAGGTTTCTGGTCCCTCTCAGGGGAAAAGAGGAATCACTATCCACATTTCACGAATAGGTGATGTTTGAAAGCATCTAAATAAGTGATTTCTCCCACATTTACACAGAAAGTCATCAACTTTGTCCCTGCCCATGCAAGGAGATGATCTTTAAGGTTCCTTCCAACTCAAACTATTCTATGATTCTATGAACTGGGGCTAAGTGTAGCAACTTTGGCCTCTTAATCTGTCCAGGCTCCAGACAGAACGTCACAAGTCTGTACAAACAGCCAAGGCTACTTAGATTTAAAATTATTAACCCTCCTACTTTCAATTCCTTTACTAACAAAGCATATACAAGGTGTTCAGCTGGAAACTGCAGAGCATGACAGTCAATGTGTTGCTATAATACTTGTTGTTATGAATTAATTAGCTGATTTACATTTATATGGCACACTTCATAAGGAAGCAACACATGGCATTATACACTTAAACTACATTACAATTAAACAGAAATTCTGCTAGAGGAGTCAAGATGAGGCCTCCAAAATAAACCACACAAATCTAAAAAAAAAAAATCTTATGGGAAGGAGGTTATTAAAAAAAAATTAAAATCTTTAACAAAGGGATAGTACAAGTCTCCGTTACAAGGACAGGGGCCAGTGGCTGATCAGCTGTTCAGGGAGGTAAGAGGAGATGAAAACAAAATGTGAAGAGTATACAAGTACTGTAAACACAATTATGCACTTTTGCAGGAAGTCTGTGCAGCATCTTCAATCTATGTGATAAGCCAATGTATGCAAGTGGCTGTTCTACATGCTGGATTTTGTGCAAGCCGGGGACTTAGATAATGAATGGTCAAGGAAAGCTGCAAGCATAAAGTGGCACTAATCCAGCTGGGGGGTTATAAAATGTGTATCGGGAGCTATGCATCCCACAGAGACACAAATGGTCTTAACCTACTAAATTCCTGAGATGACTAAAATGAAGTCTGAACAGCACAGCTCACTTCGGCTGATTAGGAAATTAAAATTCCACTCCCAGCCAAGCGCTGAGTTAAGAATCACTGTTGAAAGAGTTATTGGGCCTAAGAAAAAGTGAAAAAAAATCAATTTAATTTTCTCTGAGCTAGGGATTTAGGAAAAAAAAATTAAAAGATCCAAAGTTTGACTTCTGACAAAAGCCATTCAAAATGGAAAAGTACATCATCAGAGGCTAAAATTATTTCTAGTCACTTCAGAACAAAAATATTAAGATATCTTGTTGAACTCTCTTAGAAAGAAGAGTGACACCTGAGTGACACTATGAGACACCAGTTTCTGGGTCTGCAGGAGTTTTCAGATGTGCATTGGCTGAGTCTTTTCTTCAGAATTATCCTTCTCTGGGCTTGTCCAATGTCTTTCTTAATCTTATGAATACTTTTTAACTGATTGAAGTTTGTCTTGTCCCAAACTCAGCTCCTTCATTTACAGTTTACATTTGCCGTTTAATCAAGTTCTTGCTCCAATGAGTGCTAAGTTTACTTACAATATTACTTTTTCAAAATACACAGTGACCTCTTAATTAACCATGTTTGGACTGAAAGCTGGGGACATGATTTTTCAGAAAAGAAGTGTTCTTCAAGGGTTCTTTTTCTTTTCAGTCAAGAGGATTTACATTTTCAAAATATTGTGAAAATGTAGAGAAAAAAATTAAAAACAATCCAAACTAAGTGATTTTTTTTTTTTTTTAAAATCTAACCATCCAACTTGATAAGAAATATAGTGGGTTCTTGACAGCCTGGTATTGCCAACTGCATCACATAAGAGTTCCTGTTCTCTGGGGCTTTTTTTCTTTTGTATTTTTATAATGAAACCCCTGTCATCAGTGAGCAAGAGAGTGAAAGAGAAAGCTCCCCCTCTGAAGCTGAAGATAATCCATGGTGTCATAGCTCAAATATTAAATTTACCTTTCCACTTGGATCTCATGGATCACATACACCCCATATACCACATCACATACCTCATGTCCTTCAGAGTGCACGAGTTGCCTTTGGAATTTTGTAAATACGGCTCTCATTCTGTAGCATTATAAATTTTGGGGTTGTCATCACCTGAGATATCTTCTCTTTCCTCAGCTCATACTCACCTGTGATCCTGTGAGAGAGGAAATCATAGCAGGCCGTTCCCGGTGCATCCAATCTCATTCTATATCCCTGTGCTACAATCCAGGAAAGCTGCACAAATGCTGCAGTGGGGATTTCTTTCCTGGGGCACTGGCATAAGAAATACGCTGTGGGAATGAGGGAAAGCTTAAGGTATTTGACCAAAATGAAATTATAGTCATATCAGTGGTCAGCAATAAATTTGAGCAGCCCAGTGTAAATGTTGACAGCTATAAATTGCATATGAGTGGATAAGTCATACCAGGGGGTTGGATGAAACAAAAACTGAAATAAATAAATATATCAGAGAGAAGAAGAAAAGAAAAAAAGAGGTGGGGGCAGCAAGGGAGAAGGGGGAAGTAGCAATCTACAGACCCAGGAAAAAAGGAAAAACGTGCCAGAATGTCACTTCAGCCACTGACAGTCTAGGCATGGAAAAATTACTGAAGGCAGATAATCATTATTAGAGGAAGAAAAAGATGTCTCTAATAACTGTGTTATCTGCCATCAAATCTCCAGAGACAAAAATAGTCTCATTTGCTCCAAGGTTTCAGGGTTATAGAGTGAGGGAGGAACCAGAGAAAAAGAGACTGATACCAGGGATTAAAGATCACAGCTGTAGAGAGAGGAGGTGGAAACAAATTGGTGCTGTTTCTAAAGCCCTGATGAAAGAAAATGGGGCCTTGCTAGGGAAGGTGACAACTGAAAGATAAAAGTAGAAAGGAAATGTTTTAATATTAGAGCTGAGCAAAATATTGGTAATGAAACAGAGCTGCAGTTTCGCTTAGTTTTGTGCTTCTTCACAAAGAGTGAGCTTAGGTTGCTTTCTCAAGGTGAGCAATACCAAGCCAATTTGTTACATCCTCAGGTGAAAATGATACAGAGGAAATTGAGATTCCACTGGCTTAGACACAAAGCCAGCCGTATGGTTATCCAGCCTGGTGCACCCAACTGTTTCACTTCGTTATTGAGTTACCTCAGGCCTGACCATGGCGGTATAGAGGTTGGTTCTTCCTTGTGCATTCTTGTGCCAAGCTTTGCAAAGCTCAGACTGACAAGGCAACCAACCGAAAGAGCTGCTCTAATGGCCATCAAATCCCCCTGACACAGCGAGTATTAAATTACAAAACATTAAGGATTACACTACAAGCTACTGCAGTAAATGCTAAAGAGGAAGATTTCTGCAGGCTCGTATCTCCTGTGGGCAAGGTGGATGGACCCCATACATGATTGCCAGGGTATTAAACTTGCTCAAAAAACAGAAACCTTCCTGTCTTGGCACTCGACCTTGAGACTTGTTAAGCTGGCAATTCTCCCTCAAACTGGTGGGAGTGGAGAATGGGAGAAAGTTATAAACCTTCCTTAAATCAGTCTGCTTACTTAAGACTTTGAATATAGAAATCTAAATTTAGCTTCTCAAGTTCCAAATTTTAAATAGTGATGGACAACATCTGAAGGAAACATTTCAGAAACTTTCTTCCATGTTTTTTAGTATTTTTTCCCAAAATTTCAAAATTTCCTCAAGTATCAGCCACTGCTGATTTTGACTGATGCAGTGATAATGATTCCCTAAAGCAATTAGATCATAGTTGCTTAGGCTGAAGAAATGTAACATCTAGTTTGATGAGCACAGTCTAGATGTCTTGATACCAAATCTTTGTCCCTGCAAAATCCCTTACTTTAGTTCTTGAAGCCCTACCATGGTTGTTTATGTGGTAAGGATATGTTGCAGTGCTAGAGGGGAATTTGGAAGAATTTAACATGTTTCTGGGTACTTAATCCTGCAGAGTCATTCTTCTGTAAGTACCCCAGCAACTTCAATGAACTAATTTCTCACATGTGTAGATGAAGACTTTATGTGTATGAATATATAGCCTGTAGTAAAGAAGTGTCCATACAGTGATTTTGAATTAAAATCATGATCTTACAGTACATTAGCTGTGACATTTTCTTCAGTGAATGATGATGACAGGATTGGTAGTGGATGAGGCCAAAGAGACAAGAGAAATGTCTCCAGGTTGTAAGAAGCAATTTATCCCTGTATCTGGCTGGGCAATCCCACAGCAGAAGAGGCCAATTTGTTATTTTAAGTGAGATGCTGAAAAGCTTGGGAGCAGAGAAGCGAGTTCTGTCTGCTGCCAAAAAAAAACCGGTTAAAAAGGCTAAAAATTGTTATAAGTATTTGTTGTAGATGAACTTCTGTTCTTTCCAAGGGTTTGAAAAATACTCAGAATGAATATTTTATGGTGATTAGTCAACATTCATTGGACTGTATAGAAATTATTACTTAAAATAAAAAACGCTTTGTCATTCCTTGCAACCAGATGCTATTGGCCCAAATAAGTAAATTGAAGGCAAAAATATTACTGCTCACTTCTCCTCTAGCTGAATGTAAAATTAAAAATCATAAATATTAGAAACTTCAAAAAATATATAAATTGCTTTGACTGTTTGGACTTCTGTTGGTACTTCTATGCCTTGGTGCTTCCTCAGGGTGCTGAGTATCCTCTCTGCCCACCTCAACTGGGAGGTGAAAAGGGCTGGTTAAGGACATATTTGCCTGAATACTTCAAATATTCTTCCATAATGGCCATACACATCCTGGAGCTTTCTGCAGGGTAATATCCTTCTGTCCCTGTTACTACCCTCCCTGCAGATGTCTGTGTCTCAAGGAGTCATGATCCAGCACCAGTGCCTCCAGCAGAGCCCATGGTCTCTGTGCAGTGAGTTCCTGGAGAAGGCAGACTGCTACTGGATTTCCAGCTGCCTAAGGTGAGTAAAGAGTTTTCTTTCCATGCTCCCTGCAGATCCAGGAATATGCAAATATTGCCCTCCCAACCGTAAGAAATACAAAACAATTAGAAGGGAATTTGAAACTCTTGTTTTGTGATTTATTTCTAGGTGATAGGCTCGAAGAAGTTGAGTTGACTCGAGTGACATTTCAGCCACTCTTGCTGTCAACATAAGGAGGGGCGATTCTCATTTCCAGTGCCATTTGATCTGCCTGCAGAAACACAAACTCTGATTAACACATTTCAAGTGTTCTTTCCCTTAAAACTTTCTCCTGAATAAATGAGCTGGTGATGGATTTCTGCTGAACAGTTTTGAAGCATCTCTGCACCTGACTTCCCAGTACACGGGATCATCCAGACTCACAACTGCAGTCTAAATTGTTCTATGAATAATTTTAAATGATGAGTGTCACTCATAAACTGTTAGTTCACTAGAAGTCAGATCTAGTGTGAATGTTTCCACGAAAAACACTGTTAAGAGAAGAGCTCTGAATAATTATTCACGTTATTGCTTCTTAGAGATTACTCACCATTAAACAGATTTAGGTCTTGTTAACCACAAGAAAGAAATTGCTGAAATTCTTTACGTGTACATAGGGACACGCTTGGTTCCTTGTAAAGTACCTCAAGCGTTTGTTAGTACTACTTCTAGCATACAGTAATTAAGATTTATATTGCCTGTGGATATTTGATGTTAACACAGGAAATTCTGCTTTTCTGTAATCAGTATGTAAAAGGGAAAAAAAATACTCTTGAGACTCCTTTTATTTGTGAGTGTGGAACTGTCATTTATATTTGGTTTAGCACTGCAATTCAAAGGTGTTTGTCAGAGAGCAGCCAAGGACATATCCAAACTGAGATGTACTGGACCCACAAATGTTTAGGGAGTTCTGTGTTTTAAAATAGGATTTAGTAAGAACAGAAACCTCTGCTGTTCTCCAGAGTGAATATAATCCTTGTTTCTATATCCTAGCGCTTAGTGTGTAATAATATCTCTACTGGGAGAATGCACAGACTACTAAAAAAGTGAAAAATCTTTTAGGAAAATTCTGCTTTGTCCATTTTTTTTCCATGACACTATTGTTCCAGAGTAACAGCCTCCTTGCCGTGAAAAAACATGCAATAATAATAGTGGCAAAAGAATTAGAAAAAATTATAAAATGAACTCCCCATTTTTTGAGGTAATGCCGTTGTGATCCTTGAGGGAAAACAGAGAGAGAGAGAAAGGAGATCAAAATGTACTTTGCCATACTTAGGACACATCCTGCATTACCCCTTTTCTTTCCAGATATCCTACTCAGAGGAGCAAGGGTTTTATTACTAATGATTACAACACAGCAATAAGACTTATTTCTAAGAGACCTTTTTACTTAGCAAATCAATATCCTTGTTCTTTACAAGGTAAGAAAGCATTTTACAATTAAGTTGCAGAAAAATATTGAACTATAAACTGGAGAACAGAACTTAGATGTGATCTGAGAGACTTATGACCGAGGGAGCAGCCTGGAGTGACATGGTTTCACTAAATTCACACTGGAAAGGGGAAAATGGAGTTCTTTCAGAAGAAAACTACACCTGCAACGATACAGCCTTGCTTCTCCATTCAAGACTAATGCTGTATTTATCTTGTTGCCAGAATCTGTGATGTGTTTAATTTGAAAGGTAGTTATGGATAAATAGATTTATATTATTCATTATTTTCTTTTTTTTCCTTTCCCCTCTCCCCCGCTACATTTTTTACTTTTTTACTCTTTTCTGATGTTACCAACAGAATGCTGATCTACTTCAGACCTTCCAGTGACCTTCTCAGGGACAGAGAGGAAGTGACCAGAGCTGAGAACCAAACTTCAGTACTTGGAAGCACACAGAGGTGGTGTTTGGGTTTTTTTTCACTGTATCAAGACAAGGTTCTTTCATACCTGTCATTTTAAACTACTTAAAATGAAAGCTGAGCTTAATAAAGATTCTTTGAGTGCTCAAGTAATATTAATGGGTCAAAAATGGAACCCCCCAAAATATAGCCTCTAGTCCCATGAAAACACACACCTGACATCCTGACATTTAGTAGCTAATTTATTTTTTAAATGTAGATTAGATTGGGAGTGGTTTAGTTAAATTAATTTCCCTTTATTGACTATTTTCCCATGCAAGCAGAAGAATTCAATTGAGTTTACCCATCTGCTAGTTCCCCTCACACCAGCAAGCTTTAAATACACTGGTTACTTTCAACAAAAATTTGACAGAAACAGCATTATTTAAGAAAAATTTCTGTGAATTTTAACAATCAGGTAGAAGACATAGGTTCAAACTAGTGATGAAAAAGCACAAAGGGCTCAGCTGATAAACATTCTGTTTGGCAGCAGTTGAGAGCAATGAGCACACGAAGAGTTCCCAAATAACCTTAGCCTTACACTGGTGTTGCCTTTAGTCTCCAGCTCGTGGGATGAAGCTATCCAAGAAATACAGGGAAAAGCTGTTGTTGCTGTTGGGGTCAGAGAAGGAACAAAAAGAGGTACAAGGTGCTTCATCAGAGAGGTTCCAGCAGCTCCCCTGCTCAGACAGCTACTCAGTTTTGATGGTGAGAAGCAATTTCCCACATTTCAGAGTGTCACTTGGCTACGGGTAAAGAAGAGGAAAACCAAGGTGTGCTAATTATATCATTACCAATCCTCTCTGACATTAAAATTCCATCTAGGAAGAATTCATCATGTAAGGAGATTTTTTGATTTACAGCCAGGAGAATTATAATAATGATATATAACAATATAACTTGAAAAGTAGTTTAAGTTACTATTTACCAGTAAGCAACTACTTTAAAAAAATAACAATCATGAAAGAACCCCTGAAGTAGAAGTGAAAAGGTAGGAGATAAATAGGATTTATCCAAAATCATAATAATTTCTTTAAAATATAACTCCTGGAACTGCATAAAATATCACCTGGGATAACAGTGTTTCTAGTCATCTTGAAATTATTAATGCATTACTCAAAGTTGTAATATATTTTGGCTTGAAAACAGAAGAGGCATTTATTGTAAAATCATAAGAAAAGGGGATATGCTGTCTTAAAAAAATGCCATAATCATCAAGGAAAAGACCTTTTGCTTCCTCCCATTAGGTAGGAAGCTTCATTTTACCCTGAACAGTGAATTAAACCATGAGCATCATCTGGAACACAGATGTGAAATGACTTCAGTATGTCCTGTTCTGGGCTGAGTATTATAATCATTAAGTTGCTAAGCGTGAACAGATTTTTGCTTTGCCAGTGCCTTTACCAGCAAAGTTCTGTGCATCTAATCTTTCATTTCCCATTTCTTTTCTCTATTCCTCAAAACCAAAATATTTCACCTGAAGCTGAAGAGAAAGTTTCATATGCCACTGACTTTCCTTTTAACATTTTACTTAGGAAAAACAACAAAACAAATTTCAGTCTTTATAAAACCTTTTTTGTTTTCGTTTTTTCTTTCCTGGTTTGACTAAGAGAGGAATAATCTATTATTTATATTCCTATCCACTACGTACACAGCTCTCTCTCGGGGGAGAAGATGAGACAAAGAACAAACCACCTGTGACAGATGTTGCTCAGATTCTTTCCTGCACTGGGGGAAGGTGTTCAGATTCTGCCATGGTGAAAGTGGCATGTGGAAATAGAGAGAGTGGAAACTGTAATGGTGTTCTGAGGAGGATGAATAGTTTATGTAAAACGTTCTGCCCCTAACAAATAGTCCTATAAGCTGTTGCATCAAGGAAGGCAAACCACTGGGACACAACTCTACATGTTACACCTTGTTTCTTGATTGTCCTCCTGCACAAACCAGCTACAGGACCCTGCTGATCCCAATGCTGTGTCTGAATGCAAATCACAGGGAGCAGGAGAAATGGGAGCCTTAGATCAAGGAATTATCAGAAGACAGTAAGGAAAAAGTGCATTTTCCATAATGCAGAACACAATGCAATTGATTAAAAAGAGGGAAATGATGTCAATTACTGTAAGACAGTAATAGTACCTCGTACATAGATCTATGTTCAAAGTGCCTTTGAGTAGCTGCGATTTGCTAATTGGGAAATTTATGTGTAACCAAGATGATTCTGTGCTCTTTTCTAAACTGAGTGCCTGCTCTTCCTCCAGCACACACTTCCTGAATATGTTCTTTTACTTGCAGCCAGGATATTTTTCAACTGTCGTTGTTAGAAAACTCCAGCTTGTCAAAAATTAAACTGCCTGCATGAAAGGTTCATTTTTCTTAATTTCCTTTGCTGAAATACTTTTGAAAATATTTGACATTTGCTAAATATATTATCTGTGTGTTTCCAGGAATATAAAATTGAAAATATGACCCCTAATTCTTCCTAAATTGTGCTTAGTTGAAATTAAAAAAAAAAACCAAAAACAAAAACAAATGAACAAACAAAAAAACCCCACAAAAAACCCCAAAACAAAAACAAAACCAAAACAACTTTTTAAAATAAAAGTTAATGTCGAGTATACTGAAACTATTAAAAAGAAACAATTCAGCTGCTCCATGGTGGAATTTCTTGAAAGTAATTTGAGATCACAAAACCATTATCATCATTAAAAATTAGCTCACTTTTGGAGAGGAAAGGTCCTTGATATCCTGAAAATGCTCATACAAGTTACCTCTTGTCATTTTCAAGGTCAAGGGCTACCGTGAATGATGATATTTTGAAAAGTTTACAGATGAGGGCAAACTACCGAGTATCAAGAACCAAGAAATTAGTTAATAAATTACTTGAAATAAGCACTGTTAAGGTACTTGGTGGGGGGGGGGGGCAGAGCGGGG